>VMDO01027052.1:0-25532 GCA_007922755.1 Pedetes capensis
AACAACAACAACAACAACAACAACAACAACAACATGGCAACGGGCCACCAGTTCTGTTTCCCTGGAGAACCCTGCCTAATGAGGCCGTCACTGGGTTTCCAAGTGAATCCCTTCCCATGGACGAAGATGAAGATCAGAATTCTCTGGACGAAGATGAAGATCAGAATTCTCTGAAATGTTTAAGGAAAGATTAGAAAAACAGAAAAACAAAAAGTATAAAGAAGAAAAAAGGTACAAATGGGCAAAAATGGGCATGGACACAGCGGAGTCCAAACTTCCTCTGGCTTTGTCCCCAGAAGCACCCTGCAGCCATCCACGCCACCTGTCCCCGTTCCCCCTCCCCCCGCTGGAGAATCAGCCACCTTCGCTGCCGCTGTCACCTGAGGGTGTTGGAACTTAGTTTCTCAGCGTGGCAGTGTTGGGAGGTGTTGGGGTCATGAGGATGGAGCCCCGCTGCGGGACTGGATGCCTTTCTCCCGAGACCATGTTGATCCTTGCGATAGTGAGCAACTTTTCTCGTGGGGTGGATTAGTGACCACGGAGCGGACTGTTGTAAAGCGAGGGCACTCCTGTGTGTCGCCTCTTCCACACACACGCACTGGCTCCTCCCCTTCCTGCCAGGAGCTGAAGAAGCCTGAGGCCCTCGCTACCACCGAGCCTTTGAACTGCCCAGCCTACAGAAACACCGGCCCAAATTGGTGTCTTTTCTTTACAAATTGCCCAGCCTCAGTGTTCTTTGACAACAGAAATTGGATTGCTATGACTTGAATCAGGGCTGGGATTTAGCTCAGTTGGTAGAGTGCTGCACTGCAGTCTCTGAGGTCCGGAATTCAATTCCCAGCACCGCAAAAATGGGAGAAGGGCCTGGCAACTCACTCCCAAGGCAATCCCGAAACAGTCAGCCATTGAAAACCCTATGAGGGTCACTATGAGTCGGATACCAACTCGAAGGCACCTAACAACAACAACAACAACAACATGACTTGAATGTGTCCCCCAAAAGTTCAGGTGTTGGAAACATAGTCTCCAAAGCAGTGGTGTTGAGAGGTAGCACCTGTCGGGAGGGGACAGGATAAAGAGAGCGCTACCCTCATAAGTGGGCTGGGATTTAGCTCAGTTGGTAGAGTGTTGGGCTGTAGTCTCTGAGGATCCGAGTTCAATTCCCAGCACCGCAAAAATGGGAGAAGGACCTGGCAATCCACTCCCAAGGCAATCCCGAAACAGTCAGCCATTGAAAACCCTATGAGGGTCGCTATGAGTCGGATACCAACTCGAAGGCACCTAACAACAACAACAAAAACACCATCATAAGTGGATAATCCCTTGGTGAATTAGCAAGCTGTCTTTGGAATTATAAAGGAGAGCTCTCTCCAGTGTGTTTGCTCTGTTTTGTCATGTGACGCTTTCTACCTTCTTGTAATGCAGCAGGCAGGCCCTCACCAGAAGCTGAGCAGAAGTCCAGCACCATGCTCTTGGACTCCTTAGCCTTCAGGCTTATGAGCTAAATAAACCTCTTTTCTTTATAAATTCCTCAGTCTTAGGTATTTTGTTATAGCAACAGAAAATGAACTAAGACATGGACTCACACAGCTGCCTACGTAGGTTCCACACCAGCATCTCACCAGTCTTGACTTCTTCTCTCATACCCCATTCCACACTGCAGCTAGAGATTGCAATAGACTGAATAGTTCCCTTCATCCACCCCCACAATTTCTATGTTGAAACCTTAGTGTGTGATGGCGTTTGGAGGCTGAGTCTTTTTGAGAGGCAATTAGGTCTTGAGGGCGGAGCCCTCACAAATAGTAGTGTTATTGTTGTTGTTAGGTGCCGTCAAGTCGATGTCTGACTCATAGCACCCCTACTTCAGCGGAAACTCCTGCTGTCTGACTCTGCTCAGCCTGGGCTCATCTACCCATCACCCTTTATCCTTCACAGCACTGGCCACTCTCTAACATGAGTCCCACTGACTTCGTCATCCATATCCCCTCCTTCCCTCTCCCCTCCACGTCACTCTCCCACCCCGAAACCCCAGCCTCTCCCAGGCTGTGCTCTCGCCTCCTCACCCCCAGCACGGGGCCTGTGTCTCCATTTCCTCTCTCCACTCATGTCCACAGAAAGCCACTGAAGTCTGGGTGAACCTGATGTCAAAGTCGGAGCAAGGAAACCACCACTGCTGAGCCGCGTCCCTCATCCCGTCCCATCCCTTTCTAAACTTGGAGTCTAAGAGGAAGTAACTTGAAATCATGTGCAACAGAATTTGACATAAGTGTGTTGGTAAAACCTGGCGGTCCCTCGCCCTGCCTGCCCTTAACGTGACCAAAACAGCAGTTAAAAATATGAGCCTCACCCCAGAGACAGGGAGTGAACTGGTCAAACATCCCTCTTGGAGGGCAGGAGTGTTTAAAGCTCCCAGGTGACGCTGATGTGAAGCCAGAATGCAGAAATACAGGGCTAAAAGCAAACTCAGGGGTAAAGCAGAAGGCCTGATTCTTCTCCCCGGGTCTGCTGGATTCTACCCCAATACACCCGTGCGTGCCTAAGCCACTGATTTCCCATTGACGTACGTCTAGAAGAGAAATCATACAATCAAAAGTTTAAAATATTTGCTAATGTTCACTTTGGACGTGTTTATAAATTTACCCAACACACATTTCCAAACTGCTTTTCGAAAATAATTTTACCAAATTACAATCTTTTCAGCAGTGTTTGAGACGTATTTTTTTCACCTTGTTATTTTAATTCTGGTTTTCTTCTTTTTGGATATTAGAGAGGTCACATGTTTTTGCAAATGTTTCCTGCTCAATTCTCCCGTGAATTGTTTCTACTGCCGGTGCCGGGGACCGCTTCGCTCAACTCTCTCCTGAGGACTGCGTCACAGGGCATCTCTGAGTCCACTAGGACTGAGGGAACTGGTGCTTTGGGGGCCATCTTTATGATGCTTGTGCAAGACAATGGTTAACTCGTACCACGTAAAACAAAATGCAAAACATTTCTAAGAGAAAAGAAATATCAGCAGGAGACATCAGAAGAGTAGATGTGTCCTTCTAATGGGGGAAAATGAGTTTCCAAGGATAAGATAGGATGTGTGCAGCTTGACTAATGAACTTAAATAATCAGGAAAGGCTCAGAAAACAGCAACAGGGGATGGACTCCTAAGAGAGCAGAGAGGTGGCTGGAATTTAGGTACCAGTAAGGACCACATTGGGAGAAAGACCTGGCAGCCCACTCACAAAAAAGAATCAGCTATTGAAAACCCTATAAATAGCAGAGAAGCACTGACACTAGTGTTTCACCTGTTGTACATGGGGTCGCTATGAGTTGGACACCGACTCAACGGCACCTACCAACAACAACAATAAGGACCACATATATCACCTGCCCGTCTTTAGGTGATGCACCTGGGCTCAGGCCTGTGCCACCGTACCAAGATGGCACACAAGCCAGAATGTGACAGGGTAGTCATGCCCCCCACTAGCCCACCTCCACAGGCCAGATTTCCATGGCACCCCTTATCAACTCTCTTGGGATCTGTCTTTGTGGTCTTACGCATTTAATTAATTGCTAACTTTGTTCTATAGAAAGCAATAGCTAAATTAAAAGTAAATTAAACTGTTCATCTTACAGCATAACAAAAGGAGGTGGATTCCATATCATCAAATGCATGGAACTTGGCATTTGGAAGCCAATATGAGCAGTGTGGGCTGGGATTTAGCTCAGTTGGTAGAGCACTGCGCTGCAGTCTCTGAGGACCCGAGTTCAGTTCCCAGCACCGCAAAATGGGAGAAGGACCTGGCAATCCACCCCCAAGGCAATCCCGAAACAATCAGCCATTGAAAACCCTATGAGGGTCGCTATGAGTCGGACATGACTCGACGGCACCTAACAACAACACAACAAATGAGCAGTGTGTGACCCAGGATTCTTCCAGAAGCAGCTCTGCCTTTGGCTCCTCAGCTGACCACACCCACTCTGCAGGGCCTCCCACCTGTGTCCAGCTCTACATAACCCCATTCTCACAGTGACATCTAGGTCCTGGGATGGGCACCTAAGGAAAGCACAGCCCTTGGTCTTCATGGCTTATGACCCAATTAGAACAGCCAACCAGGACAATTCCGGTTAATTTGCTCAGAATCAGGAGAAGAGAGACTGAGCCAGTTTCTGCAGAGCGGGTCAAGTGACTGTGAGGTATGTGGAAAGCCCGGGCTTAGAAACCATGATCTTTGTGCTCCACAGAGTAGCAGAGGAGAAAGCTAAGTGCGAGCTGCAAAGGCCCCAGGAGAGAGGAGGAGGGAGCAGGTGGAGAGGGAGCACCGGCCATCTGGCCGCTGCCGGGGAGCAGCAGCTGCCTGGCCACCTGGCCTTGCTCCCAGGAGTCTGTAGGCTTGGTGTCCATTCCATGCCAGGTACCTTCACAGAGCCTCCCCATCTCTCACCTTAACCTAAATTCACTTAGGGCATTTCAGTCCCTAAAAGCCCCCTTAAACTGATAACTAGGCAGCAAGTACCTGGGGAACAGGAAGGGGGGCACAACTGGCTGCCTGTGTCTCTCCTCTGAAGGACGCTCCTACATTTTTTCTTCTCCTTTCACAGACTTAGTCACTGGAAGCCCAAGAAAATGTCCTTTCTCTAGTGCTCCAGACTATCAGGAAACAGAGTATTATCAAATGGACAAAGAGGGGTGGATTTCTTTGCCTCAAAAGCTAGCCATGCCAGGTGCGGTGGTGCATACCTGTCATCCCAGCGGCTCGGGAGGTGGAGGCAGGAGGATCGCAAGTTGGAGACCAGAGGCAGTCTGCATAACTTAGTGAGACCCTGTCTCAAAAATTTGTTTGTTGTTGTTGTTGGGTGCCATCAAGTCAGTATCCGACTCATAGCGACCCTCATAGGGTTTTTAATGGCTGACTGTTTCGGGATTGCCTTGGGAGTGGATTGCCAGGTCCTTCTCCCATTTTTGCGGTGCTGGGAATTGAACTCAGGACCTCAGAGACTGCAGCGCAGCGCTCTATCAACTGAGCTAAGTCCCAGCCCATCTCAAAAAGTGAAAGAAAAAAAAAAGTTGGGCTAGGAGTACAGCTCAGTGGTCCAGCACTTGCAGAGCATGCAAGCACAAGGCCCTGGGTCTAAACCCCAGTACCACAAAATAAATAAATAAATAAATAAATAAATAAATAGCCAGTCTTTGCTTCCTATAAATATTTGGAGCGGCTCTGCTCCATCAGAATGGAGGCTTATTTCTAATAAAGGAGGAGTTTTTAACAGAACACTGTGGGAGGAGCCAGGAGGGCTTCAGGTCCCAATGCAGAATGCAGAGAATGGAAACCAAGGGCAAAGGGGGGAAGGAGGCAGAAGAATCAGTCATCCAGAGTAGCTCTGAAGGCTGCAGGACCTGAGTGCAAATGAAATCCTTTTGCCGTACAAAAAGCACGAAAGATGTGACTAGCTATTACCTTTGTAAGCCAGAAAGCTAAGCCTGAAGCATCTACGCAACAAACTGACTAAAGAGAAGACAGAAAGTGTAAGCAGCACCGAGGTGCCTCCCTGTGCACTTACTCTTTTTAAGGAGCTTCGGAAGGCCCGGTAGAGGTAGGGACTCAGCGACTGAGAATTCACTTTGGCCACCGAGGCGCTGAGGGCTTCCCGCAGGGTGGAAGGATCGTAGTCGTACACCGGGAAGCCTGGACACAGAAGCACATGGGCCTCGGTAAGACAAGGCTCGCGCATGGGCCGATGGCTGGGCGTCGCGGAGAGGGTGTGGTCCTGCTGCGGAGCTCCTCACCTGAGCAGGACCAGGGGTCCATTCCGAGAGCAAACACGACCAGTATCTTCAGCACCGTCTTCTCCATCGTGGGAGGAAGAATGTTAGGGCAGAGCCAGGGAGATTGTTCTCTGGGCTTCCGGCTAGGGATTCTTCCTGAGAACAGCCAGCTTTGCTGCCCTTGCCCTGGTTGCTCTCCCTGATCGCAGCAATCTGGAAGTTAAACAGAGATTATCGATCCCGGGGTCAATATTTACTCTTTACTTTTCCTATGAAAGGGTCCAGTTTGAGGCCACTTTTGAAGTTTTGATCTCACCTGGGGACTTTAGCCCATGGCAAAAATCATCAAGAGTCTTGGAATTCTGCGGGGGCTGTTCATTTTCTCTGTTTCCATTCCATTCTTTGGGGGAATATAACTGTGTGTTCAAGAAAATGGTGAATTGAAAATGGCATGATCAACCCGGTGTGGTGGTGCAGGCCTGTAATGCCAGTGGCTCGGGAGGCAGAGGCATGAGGATCATAAGTTCGAGACCAGAGGCAGTCTGCGTTACTTAACGAGACCATGTCTCAAAAAGTTAAATGGGCTGGGGGCGCAGCTCAGTGGTCCAACACTTGCAGAGCATGCAAGCATGAGGCCCTGGGTTCAACCCCAATACCGAAAAAAAAAAAAAAAGAAGAAGGAAAGAAAGAAAGAAGAAAGAAAGAAAGAAAGAAAGAAAGAAAGAAAGAGGGAAAGAAAGGGAAAAGAAAATGGCATGGTCACCTATTTGGTTTCCTCTATTGGTACTCAGAGTCCTAAACTTGACTGTTTATAAAAATGGTGTGTGTGTGTGTGTGTGTGTGTGTGTGTGTGTGTGTGTGTTTAGGGTTGTTTTTGTCTTTTGGAAATTTGACTTCTAAGAAGAAAATATTTTAGGAGTATTAAATATTCTAATGCCTGCAGCGGTAGCCCTGTGGCGTCCGATCCCGTCAGATCTCGGACGCTAAGCAGGGTCGGGCCTGGTTAGTACCTGGATGGGAGACCGTCTGGGAACACCAGAAGCTGTAGGCTTGGGAGAAGGACCTGGCAACCCCCTCCCAAAAATCAATCTGCCATTGAAAACCCTATGAACAGCAGAGAAGCACTGACAATAGTGTTTCTCCTGTTGTACAGAGGGTCGCTATGAGTTGGATACTGACTTGACGGCACCTAACAACAACAACAACAACAAATATTCTAAGCGACTGGGCTGGGATTTAGCTCAGTAAAGCTGTAGCCCTGTGGCATCCGATCCCATCAGATCTTGGAAGCTAAGCAGGGTCAGGCCTGGTTAGTACCTGGATGGGAGACTGCCTGGGAACACCAGAAGCTGTAGGCTGAGAGAAGGACCTGGCAACCCCCTCCCAAAAATCAATCTGCCATTGAAAACCCTATGAATAGCAGAGAAGCACTGACAATAGTGTTTCCCCTGTTGTACAGAGGGTCACTATGAGTTGGACACCGACTCGACAGCACCTAACAACAACAACAAAAAATATTCCAAGCAAAGTACATGCGAAGGGAATTGCTGTGTGCCACAACCCTGGTCACCAACCTCCTCTGCTAGGGGACATTCTTGCACGTTGCCTGGATAATCAGATATTTACATACTGGCGATTCTCAGGCATGGTAAGATTCCAAGTTAACTTGAAAATAATTGAAAAGGAGACAGATACACAGTTTGTGTTCCATGTGGGTCACTATGCATTCGTTCATCAAATTAATATATAAGGAGCCTTGCTGTGTTATGGCTCAGAAGGGCCTGCATTAGCATCTCGGCTCGACCCTCGCCAGGTGCACGCAGTTGGGCACCTCTGAACCTCAAAACACCTAGAAAATGGGTATAAACTGATAGATGTCAGGTGGACCCATAGTCGGTGTTCCCCAGAGAAAACGAACCAACAAGATGGAGGGAGGGAGGGACACAGATTTATTTTAAGGAATTGCTTACTCAGTTGTGGAGTCTGGCAAGTCCCAAATCTGCAAACTATGCCAGTGGGCTGGAGTCCGGGGAGGCCTGTGATTTGAGTCCAAGGGCAGAATCTCCTCCTGCGTGCATGGTTGTTGTTGTTAGGTGCCGTCGAGTCGGTATCCAACTCATAGCGACCCTCATAGGGTTTTCAATGGCTGACTGTTTCGGGATTGCCTTGGGAGTGGATTGCCAGGTCCTTCTCCCATTTTTGCGGTGCTGGGAATTGAACTTGGGACCTCGGAGACTGCACACAATGCTCTACCAACTGAGCTAAATCCCAGCCCAGCATGCATGGTTCGTCTTTGTCTATTTGGTCCTTCAGCCGATTGGATGAGGCTCACCCACACCATGGAGGTCTGCTTTACCCCAAGTCTACTGATTTAATGGCTCATCTCACTATAAAAGATACCTTCACAGAAACACCAAGAATAGTGTTTGACTAAATGGGTTCTCATCTACGTCCCCGGCCAAGCTGACACATTAGTACCAACCCTCCCATAAGAATAAAATAACAAGCCCTCAGAAGATTACTTAGCAAATTGATTGCTCAGGACGTAGTAACTACTAGCAAGATTTCAATAAATCTGTTTCAGTATCTGCTCTGTGTGAGGCAACAAGCCAGGAGAATATGTTAAATAAATTGATCATCTCTTTCATTCTACATAAACAAGATAAAGGCAAGGGCCAGCAAAAGGAGCTGCATCCTTGTGGGAATTCAGGTGGGGGCTGGGGACAGATGGAGATGGCTTGGAGATGGGCCTTTGGCAGTTTGCTTTCTCCTGCTGAGCTCGGCGCCCAGAAGGTCATGTGTCTCTTTGAACTTGGCCTTGATGGATGCAAATTCATCCAGCCAGAGAGAAGGAGACACAGCCCAGAACAGAAAGTGAAACCTGGGGAAGGAGACCATAGCCATTTGCCAAAGGACCGTATGGAGCCGCAATGTTCTCCAAATGCTGGTCACGCTTGGTCGCCAGCATGGAGGAGGAGGAGACACAAACACAACAGAAGTGCCCTGTAGGAAGGGTGCTGCTGCACTTATTAAACTATCACTACTGTACAAGTAAAGATGTCACATTGAAGACAAAGGTGTGCCTGACTCATGCCATGGTATTTTCAGTCCCATCATATGGTTGTGAAAGCTGGACATTGAACAAGGGAGATAGGAAAAGAATTGATGCTTTTGAATTATGGTGCTGGAGACGTCTATTGAATATACCATGGACTGCCAAAAGAACCAACAGATCTGTGCTAGAAGAAGTGCAACCAGAGTGCTCCTTGGAAGCAAGAATGGCCAGACTGCATCTTACATATTTCGGACATGTAGTCAGGAGAGATCAATCCCTGGAGAAGGACATCATGTGTGGGAGAGTGGCAGGTCAACACAAAAGAGGAAAACCCTCCACCAGATGGATTGACACAGTGTCTGCAACAATGGGCTTAAACATAAATAAGATCGTGTGCCTGCCACAGAATCGGGAAGTGTTTTGATCTGCTGTACGTAGGGTCACCATGAGTCGGACTCAACTCGACGGCACCTAACAACAGCAACACTGTCCAAGGTAACTTTATTAGTCAAGACACTGCCTCCCTTTTGCCTGCTCTCCGCACAAAGGGGAAGATGGTGCTTCTGAGGTTTTCTGTCCCTGGCCAGATCCTGAGGGTCCTATGCAAACTCACAACCCTGCCCCACAGGGGTTCTTCCTGCAGGCTACTCAGCAGCACTTTGGCGCAAGGGAGGGGTTTAAATCCCTGCAGAACCTCAATCTCTCCTACCCACTCCCCCCAGTCCACCAAAACTCTGATGGAGCATTTCCACTCACCCTCCAGCCTCCTCCTGGGCCACCCTCCTCTCTCACTAGGCTCCAGCTCTCTACAGCACTGATCCAGGTTGCATCTGGAAGATCCCCTGGAGGCTAGATATTAAAGGCTTGATCCTTCCCATGATTAGAAGGTAATAGAAAACTTTAAGAGGGGGTTAGGTTACTGGGGGCATGCCCTTGAAGGGAATCTTCCTCCTCCTCCTCCTCCTCCTCCTCCTCCTCCTCCTCCTCCTCTCTCTTCCTCTTCTGGCTATGAGGTGAAGGGTTTTCTCCATCACATGCTTCTGCCGTGGTGGACTGTGCTGCCACTGGCCCAAAGCAACATGGCCAGTCAGTTGTTGTTAGGTGCCATCGCATCATATCTGACTCATAGCTCCCTCATAAGGTTTTCCATGGCTGATTGTTTCGGGATCACCTAGGGAGTGGATTGCCACATCCTTCTCCCATTTTTGTGATGCTGGGAATCGAACTTGGGACCTCAGAGACTGCAGAGCAGCATTCTACCAACTGAGCTAAATCCCAGCCCCAGCCAATCAGTAGTGGGCCATAACCCCAAAACTGTGAGCCAAGAAAATCCTTTCTTCTTTATAACTTGATTGCTTCAGGTATTTCATTATAGTACTGGAACGCTGACTAACACAGACACCAAATGGCCTTTATCCCAAGGCCTGCACATGTGCCATTCCTTCTGACAAGCCAGAAGGACATCCCTCCTCCTCCTCCCAAAGTCACCTCTTTCCCATCATTCAGGTTGCAGCTTAAGTCGTACCTCCTCAGAGAGATTCCCTGACCAGCCTCGAGCCTGAACTGCTATACCTTCTACTTTCTATGCCAGCCCTGTTTCCTCCCTTCCTAGCATTTGCCGCATACACACAGCAATCTTCCTTGCTTCTTTGATGTTGCCTTTCTCCTCGAGTAGACTATAATCTCCATGGTTTAGAGACCACAACTGTCTTGTTTCTATTACACTGAAGCACTGGATATGAGCATAATTAGGCGTGTGCTGAAAGAGTGAGGAAATGATGGCACTGAGTCTCTCTGAACCTTATTCTGTGTCTTTCTGTTTGAAGCTGGCACTAATTTCTGCCAAGTAACAAGTGCACAAGGCAGAGTGCTGCAGGGGGATGACCACTAAAGTTTGTAATTCTATTACTTTTAACCTGTTTTGAACTCCATTCCATTAGCCTTCCAGATTGAACTCGTGTCACCATCTGGCTCCAGACTCTATGGTCTCATTAAGTGAGAACTAGTAATAAAAGTAATTGCAGAAGAGTCAGGGAGACTAAGGAGAAAACAGTAAAGTCACGTTGCCAGCGCAGGGCTATTGATTTTACCCCTAGCTTGCTGGGTTGGGGATGGATCATCGTATTTTTGATTCTCTTGGCTGCAATTAAGCGTTACTACCAGGCATGCAAGGCAGGCTCTGATAAGTGCTGAAAAGTAATGATTTTTAAATGCCTCTGTGGAGTTCTGTCATGTCTAGTAAACCTAGAAGATTAAATATAAGCCATCCATTGAAATTCAGGCCATCGGGACTTCTTTTATTATTCTTTCTCCAACTTGCAGAAATGTGCACGACATTAATCCCAGCAGTTTTCTGCTAGTCTAACACAAATTATTTAGTGAAGGTATTAAAGGTATTAGGTGGCACTAAGTGAAGAGTATTGTATAGTTGTTTGTTTGTTTTCTGGTACTAGTGGGTCCATCCCAGGGCCTCACACTTGCTTTTCAATGCTTTACTACTGGGCTGCACCCTCAGTCCGTTTTTATTTGAGTCAGTTATTGTTAGCTGCCATCCAGTAGTGTCCGACTCATAGCAACCCTTGTATAGCTTCCAAAGTCTGATTGTTCCAGGATTGCCTTGGGAGTGGGTTGCCACGTCCTTCTCCCATTTTTATGGTGCTGGGAATTGAACTCAGGACGTCAGACACTACAGAGTGGCGCTCTACCAACTGAGCTAAATTCCAGCCCATCTCTTCCCTAGGGACTCCACTAAAGGTTTAGGGGACTTGAAGACAGAAGCAGGGCCTGTTAAGTAGGGAAACTTGCAGAAAAACTCATTGGGATTATAGGGAGCTTCCTCCTTGCTTTGGCTGAAGCTCCTTACCCCGCCTTCTCCCTGCCAGGTCACTGTCCTGCCCGCCTTGGCTCAGGCTCCAGCCTCCTTGCTCAGCCCTCTCTGTTCCTCTGCTCACCCTACAGACCCTACTGTGGCTCTCAGGGGCTCCCCTATTATTGTGCTGTTCTCACTTGTTGCAATCTTGAGTTTGTCTGTCCCCCTCCTTAGACTGTGGGTCTTTTGGAGGCCATCATGATGCTATTTATTGCAAATAATTCAATAAGTAATCTTTGACTGAATGAGTGAGTGAATGAATAGGTTCAGATGAAGGAAATAGAATTCTCTGATTTGCCCAGCTTCACATAGTTAGATGTACCTGAACATATCTAAAAATTATGTTTCTTAACTTCTTTGCGGGCTGGGATTTAGCTCAGTTGGTAGAGCGCCACTCTGCAGTCTCTGAGGTCCCGAGTTCGATTCCCAGCACCACAAAAATGGGAGAAGGACCTGGCAATCCACTCCCAAGGCAATCCTGAAACAGTCAGCCATTGAAAACCCTATGAGGGTCGCTATGAGTCGGATACCGACTCGATGGCACCTAACAACAACAACAACTTCTTGGCCGGGGCTGGGATTTAGCTCAGTTGGTAGAGCACTGCACTGCAGTCTCTGAGGTCCCAAGTTCAATTCCCAGCACTGCAAAAATGGGAGAAGGACCTGGCAATCCACTCCTAAGGCAATCCTGAAACAGTCAGCCATTGAAAATCCTATGAAGGTCGCTATGAGTCAGATACTGATTCAATGGCACCTAACAACAACTTCTTTGCCAGGGCTGTTCCTACTTAAGTGTATTTTTGAAAGAGCCTCCTATAAAATTCCCAAGGCTTTTCTAAACTAAAATATATTTTCTTTTTAAGATCTCCTATAAAAATCCAGTAACATCATAAGAGAAATTAATATAATCATTTGAAGAGAATAGAATATGTATTAAAGACCTAGGAGAAAACAAATGACAAAATTAGAAAGGGAAAAAAAGGGAACACACACAAGACAGACAGACAGACAGACAGACAGAGAGGAAATAAAAGAGAGAGGGTAACTAAAACTTTTGCTTACTTCAGACAGACACAGAGGGGCGATCCCAGGAACATAGCCTGTCTGTGTAAGGAAAAACAGAGACTTGTACTCATTTCTCTGCATTTGTCACTGAAGTCTAAGCAACACACAGAGTGAACAAAATATAATTATTCTCATTAATGTCAAGAACTGTGAAAAGGTTGAGGTCTCTTTTCTTTTCTCTTCTTTGCGGTACTAGGGGTTAAACTCAGGGCCTTGTACCTGCATGATTTGCAAGTGCTGGACCACCGAGCTGCACCCCCAGCCCATTTTTTTTTTTTTTTTTTTTTTTTTTTACTTTTTGAGACAGAGTCTCACTAAATTTCTCAGACTGCCTCTGGTCTCAAACTTCGATCCTCCTGCCTCTGCCACCCGAGCTGCTGCAGGGGTGCGACACTGTGCCCGGCAGGTTTGAGATTTCTTCCAAAATGCAACTGGCATGGCAGCTAGAAAACACAAGACTCCTGTGTCAGAGGTAAGACAGATTATCACTCACAGCAGGAGCCAGAGTTTCAGCATTTTTTTTCCTTGCATTGGTTACCTGAACCTCAGTTCCCACAGAACAATGAAAAAAGAGCAATATTATACCTGCGCATGCAGCCAGTTATATTATAGCAGAAGACCACACAGCCTCACAGGCCGGGGAGGTACCTCACTGATAGAGCACTTGCTTAGCAAGCACAAGGCCCTTGGTTCAACCCTTAGCAGTGAACAAAACAGGGTAAGAAATTAAAAAGAACGCCAGGCGCCGTGGCACATGCCTGTAATCTCAGCGGCTGGGGAGGCGGAGGCAGGAGGATTACAAGTTCGAGACCAGAGGTAGTCTGCGTAACCTATCGAGACCCTGTCTCAAAAAAAAAGTAAAATAAAAAGTGGGCTGAGGGTGCACCTCAGTGGTCCAGCACTTGCTGAGCATGCAAGTGTGAGGCCTTGGGTTCAACACCTAGTACCACCCCCCAGAAAAAAGAATTATAAAAAAGAAATTAAAAAGAACCAAAGTCATTTATCGAGCATGCCATCCCCCTTTTCCAAAAGAAGGCATTATCTGTGTTATAAAGAAAAGTTAGTATGCCCATCCATTAGTCTAAAGGAAGACACTAGCTCTATCTTCCAAGTCTATCTTTACACAAAAATTCTTGACTAGAGAGTCAGAAACAAAGGCAGACTGTGTATGCTCACAGGAGGCCCAGAAACAAAAGAGACCCATGGGTAATCATCTCCCAATAACCACCTGCCTTCTTCATGGACTTACCTATTAAAATAGTTCACAATCATCAACCTGCATGTTGGAGATACAGTTGTAAGTAAACCCTGACCTGTTTCCTGATTTTGAGGAGCTTGTACTTCCGTGAGGAAGACAAATGCCCATCAAAGAGTCTCATAAATGCACACAAAATGCCAACAGTGATGAAGAACCTAAAAGGAGGGGGCGATGTCACAATGTCACTATAAAATAGTGTCCCATGAGAAATTGATGGAGTCCGAGTTGGCAGGGGTGGAGGCAGGGAGCAGAGGGCATGTGTCAGATAAAGCTAGGAAGGTAAGTAGGACGAGAGGACGCTGGGCCCCTTAGAATCCAGTAACAACCTTGGTCATTAACCCAAGAGCATGGGAAGCTGTTACTGGGCTTTACACAAGAGCACTACATCATCAGGTCCTCATTTTGAAGAGGTCACTTTTGGCCTCAATTATGGAGAAGATGTTAGAAGGAAAAGGAGTAGGTGGGTAGGAGAGTGTTAGGGTCGGTAAGAGTGGTTCAGATCAAGATAATGGTTGGAGTTGGGGAAGAGAGGTAGCAGGAGAAGAAAGGAGAGGCGATTCCATTTAAGAGATATTTAGAGGTGCAGCTAACAGGGGATGAAGTGAGAGAGAAGAGGGCACGAAACATCTCTGGCTGGAGAAGTTGGTAGAAATTTTAAAGCGTTAAGTAGAGATGTGAGTGGGCAGCTGGATAATCAGATAGGGAGCTCAGGTGAAAATCTGGGCTGGAGTTCTAAATGTGGAAACCCGCAGAATCTAGAGGGTAAGTAAAGCAACGAGTGTGAAGGAGATGACGCAAAATGGTACAGGAGAAAGGCTGAGACAGAGTCAGAAACTAGTTGGCATCAGCAGAGAGTGGCATGAATTCCAGAGCGGATGGAGAGGTTGTAATCAGAAGTAGGAGGAAAAAATCTGTAGCCTGTGGTTTCCTGAAGGTCAGGAGAAGAGAGGGCTTTAGGAAGAAGGAAGTCATCAGCAGCCAAATCTGCTGAGAAGTGAGGTCAGAGGAAAACTGAAAAGTGTCATTGGAAGGAGACACACCGAATCCCAGGCGATCTCAAGAAGAAGGGCTTCATGGAGACCAGGCCTGTAGGGACAATGTTGGTAAAAAGTCGGTCTGTGACAGAGAGGAGATAGAAAGGGTAATGGAAAGGTGAAGGGCAAAGCTTTCATATTTTAAAGATATAAGAAGTTTTGTCATTGTTGTTAGGTGCCGTTGAGTCAGTATCCGACTCATAGCGACCCTGCATACAACAGGTGAAACACTATTGTCAGTGCTTCTCTGCTATTCATAGGGTTTTCAATGGTGGATTGATTTTTGGGAGTGGGTTGCCGGGTTGACCCTGCTTAGCTTCCAAGATCTGATGGGATTGGATGCCATAGGGCTATGGCTACAGCCATAAGAAGTTTGTTGTTGTTAGGTGCCGACCCTCATAGGGTTTTCAATGGCTGACTGTTTTGGGATTGCCTTGGGAGTGGATTGCCAAGTCTTTCTCCCATTTTTGCAGTGCTGGGAATTGAACTCGGGACCTCAGAGACTGCAGCGCAGCGCTCTACCAACTGAGCTAAATCCCAGCCCACAAGAAGTTTAGGCAAACTGAAATCCTTCCGAAAGGAGATCGACAGGAGGGGTTGTCGATACCATGAGACTCCTGGGAAGAGTGGAAAAGATGGGTCCAAAGCACAGGAGGAGGAAATGGACTTGGTGCAAAGGGCCTCTCCTCCACTGCAGTGGAAAAGAGGCAGAGACCTGGGCTGGAATTTGAAGAGGGTGGGAGAGTTCCCCCTAGGGTGGAAAGTGGGAAGCAAGGCTGTTTGCCAAGTGCATGGAAGGAGCCTGTAGACCCCGGAAGTGCTGAGGAAGGCAGAGATGAGGAATGGCCACAGCTGAAAGCAGAGAGAGGACATCAGAGAGCAGGAACTGCACTTCAGATAGCTCACGCGTACACACACGCATGGACACAAGTGCCACGAACAGCTGAAGAGTCTTTTGCTTGCCCCACTGGGGATGATCACCAACAGGCAAGGAGACGCTCCGGAGCGCTGGCAGCCCTGAGCTCTGGAGGACCAGTGACTCACGTGACAGGCTTACAAGCCCAGAGGCTTCTATTTCCAGGCCCTGAGAAGAGGTTCATGGCTCTAGCCTTTAAAAGCCAGGAGCTTATAGCTCTAGGTGTCAGGTCAAGCTCTGGACATGAAAACCAGCGGCCGGAAGCTAGCACTGTGCCCCGGAGCCTTGGGTTTTGGGACCTTCGGCTCTTAACCCTTGATGTCTGTCTGGAATTCTCCCAGTGTCCAGGCCTCACTTTCTCCCCTCGCCATAGCCTCCTCCTTGCCGCAGTCTTGGCTCTCCACAGCCTCTCACCTCCTTAGTAATTCTGTCCTTCCGAGTCCTCTCACAGCCTCTGCTCCTGGCCCACGCTGGACTCCAGCTGGGAGCATTTCTTGCCCAGTGAGCCCAAGGCTGATGGCCTCAGGAGTTGCTCTCCAGCTGCCTTCTTGCTGCTGCTGTGCATGTCTAGGACAGGAAGGGTAGGGTTTCAGGTCCTCCGTGTGACCAGCTCTGCCTGCTCTACCCATGATGAAGGCCACAAGCAGGGCATTCAGGGGAAGGTTTTACTGGGGCCTAGTGTGGTAGTTGGGAGAAGGGCGTCGCAGTCCACTCCCAAAACAATCAACTGAAACAAAAGCCTTATGAGGGTCGCTATGAGTCCACCTGACTCCATGGCACCTAACGACGACAACAACAACAGTGTAGTAATACAAGTGGGCGGGTATTGCACCAGAGAGAAGCCTCCCAGACTGAAACCAAAAGAGCAAAACCCAGCCTGCTTGTATAATCGGAGGAGGGCGTGGCTTGCTTGTGCACAGCTTCTAATTCCCCCAATCACAGCCTTGCATGAGCACAATTTCTAGTTCCACCAATCACAGGCCTCATATAGGACCCACCCGTAAGCCCTGCGTAAATACAGCCACTTTCCTGTCGATCACAAGGTTTTTGCTTAATGGACAGGGGAGGTCCTCCTCCTCCTCCATGACGTGGTTGCGTTCTGCTCTTACGAGGTCCAGAGCAGCCATGTCAGGATCTGCCTGCGTGACTACAGGCAGGGTTGTCTGGAGCTCACAAAGTCCTATGGCTGAAGTGAAGTCTCCTGGAGCTGGGGCAGGCTGCCGAGAGTGGCCACGAGGGCAGTCCAGCTGGCTGTCAAAGCAAGAGCTCCTGGACTGGTACCTCCCTGTGGGGCAGAATCTGCGGAACTGTGATCCTGAGAGGCCCTGGGTTACAGCCTATCTGGCTCACTTCCAGCGCTCATATGGGACAGGCTGGGAGATCTGCCTCGCCCTGGCTGGGAACATCTAAGAGGCTTGAGATAACTCCCTGGGCTTTGTGATTAGAAGGCAAGATGGCGCTTCCCGGGAGTCTTCTGGGCGTGGCCTTGGAGGTTTCCCGCCCCCGCGTCCCTCCCCATTGGTGGACAGAGCGCTGGACAATGGCATACCTGTAATATATAATATATAAGAATATATAAGCCTGTAATATATAATATATAAGAATATATAAGCCTGTAATATATAATATATAAGAATATATAAGCAACTGCATATAAGGCTGAGCTGCTAAATAAAATTTGAGTTCGTTCCCTGAAACGCTCCAGGGAGTGGATGTGTCTCCATCGCACTCACCACCAGTGGGGGTGTGGGGTTCCAACCCTGGGCTAAGGGGCCCCACACCTCCCTGTTCCAGGCAGCCAGGTACAAGGGGAGGTTCTGACACCTGTCAATCAAGCCATCCAGGGGCTCACTCCTAATTGCTTAGCTTCTTTTAAAGAACTAAACATTAAAGGGTGCTTCTAACAAAGACCTATCATGGCATTAACGTTCGCGACAGTACTTAATCTCCAGCCAAATACGCTTGGGGAGGGTTGGGTCTCTCTGATCTGTCCCGCACATACACATCCACACACATAGGCGCTCATGCACACACATACGGGGGTGGGCCTAGAGTCTCTCCCTTCCCCCTCCTCGCAGACTCTGCATATTCCCTCCCAGATCCAGCCAGCCAGGCCTCCTTCCCCCTCTCCACTTCCTGCCCCGAATCTGTCTGTTCCCTCACTGTCCCACCAACAGCTTCATTCCTACCACCAAAGGTGGCCTGATGACCGAGCAATAACCTTGGCTGCTCGGGCAGGAAAGGGTGAGGCTAGCGAGAGGGGCCAATTCCCAACACTCACCTTCTAATATCTGTCCCTTCCCCACCCACCTCATATACTGAAATGATTCAAAGGAGCCCAAATGGTGCAGAGGAGAGGGTTTGTGGGTGTTCTGACCACAGGCGTGTTCTTCCCCTTTATACCGAGTGAGATGATACCAGGATTCCAAAGAGAGAAATAGTTATTTGGTGCAGCTTCCCCCTTTTCTAAGGAGGAGGCTGGAGCCCAGGCAGGTTTCACGATCCAGCTCATCAGCAGGGATTTCACCTCTTGGAGACTGTGAAATACTAGAAAATTAATCTGGGCCGGTGCAAGGAAGAGGCAAGCGGCAGGTGCCTGATGGACAGGCGCTGGTCTTCCCTCTCCAGGCTGAACGGTGCTGCCATTCAAGTCAAACGCACTTTGGGTCTGCAAATGAAAACCTCCCCGCTTTTCATAGGCGGGGAAACTGGGCCACTTCATTACAGAAGGATCAGAAGAGAAAGCCTCATCAAAAGGGACCTAAATCCAGGATTCCAGAGCCGCGACGCAGAGTGCTCTCGGGAGTGGAAGCAAAATTGCTTTCTGACCTGGAAAGGCCCTCACTCGGAGCCAGGGTTTTGCAGCTCCTGAGAGCTCAAAGGCCAGTAGGGGTCAGAGGCGCAGGGCTAGGCTGGGATTTGAGGAGCCTGGGGAAGGAAGGCCCGGAGCTCTGCAGGGAGCAGAGGCCGTGAGAGGCGCCGAAGCCCATAGCATCCCTATTCCCATGCCAGGAACTTGAGTCTCATCAGTTCTGGGTCACCGGCGGCACAGGGGTGGGAACAAAGTGTCCGCATGTGGCCAAATGCATCTGGAAGAAGCTGACAGCAAGGCCTGAAAAGGAGGTCCATTTCCAGAGGGACACGGAGAGCCCCAGGGGAATTTTCCCTTTGCAAAGATTTTGCCTTTTTTGTGTTTTGTTTTGTTTTGTTTTGTGGTACTGGGGGTTGAACCCAGGGCCTCGCGCTTGCATGCTCTGCAAGTACTGAACCACTGAGCAGCACCCCAGCCCATTTTTTCACTTTTTGAGCCAGGGTCTCGCTAAGTTACACAGATTGCCTCTGGTCTCGAACTTGTGATCCTCCTGCCTCTGCCTCCCAAGCTGCTGGTATTGCAGGCGTGCGCCACCAAGCTCGGCTTAGATCTTTTTGAAGAGCTTTATCTGGACACTGGGAGAGGGGGAAATTGAAGGCAGAAGCCCTGGGACAGAAGCATCTTGTCCTTGCCAGAAGTGAGAGAAAGCTGCCACAGGCACACTCAGGAGAGAGCACCTGGGAGATTTGACTGGTTCTTTTTTACTTGTTTAAAACCAATAAGGCCAATAAGCATGTGGAATTTCAGTTTGCTTTACCTAAAGTCATTGCGAACACTACTCCCTGACCTCATAACCAAAGGGGGAAATAAAGCCACTGAACTCTTAATTTGGGGGCCTGCAGCTTTGTTCCTTTTTTTTTTCCCCCGGTACTGGGGGTTGAACCCAGGGCCTCACGCCTGCATGCTCTGCAAGTGCTGGACCACTGAGCTGCACTCCCAGCCCCCCCCCCTTTTTTTTTTGACTTTTTGAGACAGAGTCTCGCTAAGTTACGCAGACTGCCTCTGGTCTCGAACTTGCGATCCTCCTGCCTCCGCTTCCTGAGCTGCTGGAATTATAGGCGTGCGCCACTGCGTCCGACTATTGTTACTTATTTTTAAGAGGAGAAATGAAGCCCAGCCTCTGTCGTGTGAAGAATGCACTTGAAGCCATGGGCAGGAAGATAACCTTCAATACTTCACCCTGACCATGGTCTCTTGCACCCCTAGGAACCCCCACACCTCCGGCTCTTCCTCACCACACATGCAGCTCCCTGAAGACCCTTGGTTGGTTTTTATTTTCCCTGGAAAAATCATCTCTGGCATGTGCAGGTGAATTTCACAGGATAATCTTTTTGTTTGTTTGTTTGTTTGTTCCTGGGGTTGAACCCAGGGCCTCGAGCCTGCATGCTCTGCAAGTGCTGGACCACTGAGCTGCATCCCCAGCCAAGTTTTTACTTTTTTGAGGCAGGGTCTCACCAAGTTACACAGATTACCTCTGGTCTCAAACTTGCGATCCTCCTGCGTCCGCCTCCCAAGCTGCTGGGATTACAGGCGAGAGCGATCTGACTGTGACATCTGTCACCCATTGATCACCAGGGTTGATTTGGCTGATCTGGGTGGCTAGGCGGGTGTCCCCTTCCTCCCTCACCACTCCATGTGCATCCCTCCCTCAGCTGCGCGCTCTATCGAAGAGGGCGACCATCCCCGATAGATGGAGGACCATTCTTCAGTCAAGGGTATACGAGTAGCTGTGCTCCCCTGCTAGAACCTCCAAATAAGCTCTTAAGGATAATCTTATGGTGAAACATTTTGCCCAGAATACAGAATAAGAAGGAGGTTCACAAATGACAGGCACATCAATGGCTACCATGGTGTGAGTGGGAACGTGGTCCAGGCATGGGTCTAAGCACTTCAGAGTCGACACGGGAGCATGGGGGAGCCAGTTTAAACTTGGACTCTCAACCACTAACCCATGAGAGTTTTCTTTGCCTCTACCACTCCTCCCTGATAAAGCCTATTTGTCCCTTCCCTGGGTTTGGGGGTGCCTTCCTGCCTTCTCTCCCAGAAACAGTCAGGACCCCTTCTACCTGATCCCTGCAGCCTTTCCCTAAAGCCCCGCTATAGCCCATGGCTCTCCATGGCAACTCTCTTGGACCAGCTTTCCCTATAGACTGTAATGCCCATCAGGACAGGTGTGGGATGCCATCCAAGCACTGTAAAGCACTCAACTTATGCGTCTGAATACATGATTAACAAATTGACATCAAAGTCTGGGTCTTTGTCCTGAAAGAGCTCCTAATCCAGTGAGGACACAGATCTGTGATGGTTAATCTTATGTGTCCACTTCGGTGGGACCTGAGTGCCCGGACATTCAGGTAAGCATCTATGTTAGTCAGCTGGTACATCACTGGGCCAGAGAAACTGGCCAAAGCCAACTTATGAGAGGAAAGATTTATTGGGGTCTCATAGTTACAAGATGTCAGTCCACAGAGGTGTGAGGCACAGCAGTGGGGCAGGCATGGCAGGCCCTGTGTCAGACATCCTCACATCATGGTAGATCCAGAGGCAGAGAGTGACCAGATCTGCAGGTCTGCATAAAACCTTCCAAAGATCCACCCCAGTGACCCACTTCT
The DNA here is from genome assembly GCA_007922755.1 of Pedetes capensis. Lineage (NCBI taxonomy): Eukaryota > Metazoa > Chordata > Mammalia > Rodentia > Pedetidae > Pedetes > Pedetes capensis. The sequence continues at coordinate 21,437 of VMDO01027052.1, forward strand.
ACAAAGCCAGCTCTCTCCTCCCTGCGTTCCATAATCTCCCAGGGCCGTGCACCAGCTGAGGACCAAACATTCAAGCACATGGCTTTTGGGAGCCATTTTTGATTCCAATCATAACAGCGTTATTCCTGGGCATATCTGAGGGGGCTGGAGATGGCATGAGCATTTTCACCAGTGAATTCACTAAGGTTGTTTCCCTCTCCAATACACATGGGCATCACCCAACGCACTGAGGACAGGAACAGAACAAGAAGGTGGAGGAAGGTTGACTTCTTTTTCTGCCTGTCTGCTTACACTGAGACATCAGTCTTTGCCTGCCTTTGGACTCGGACTTACACCATCATTGCTCCTGGTTCTTAAGACATGGGGACTCAGGTTTGAATAGCATACAACCCAGAGCAGCTGTGAGATTGCAGGACTTGTCAGTGTCCTAATAAACCTGTACATATACCTCTGTCCGTTCTGTTTCTCTGAAGAACTCCACACAGTGACCACGATCTCTCATAGACAGGCGACAAGGGCCGCCATCTAGTTCATAGGCCAGGTTCCAACCTCCTATGGGGAAGGACGGGGGTGCAAAGAAAGGACAGGATGGTGCTTAATTTGCAGTAAGCATCATTTCAACCAGGCGAGAAGGGCGAAGCAACAGCAGGAGTGAGGGATTGCAAGGCTTGCTGCACCTGGTGAGGAAGAGCGCGATTCGGGCACACAAACCTCACTGAGCTCCAGCAGTGGGCAGGGCAGTGTCTGCAGAGTGACGACTCATCCACCCCGTACGATAGTGGCTCTTCCCTCAAGACTTCCGTAGTCCAGTGAAGGAGCGGGGTGCACAAACAGACCAGAACGGGGAGGGAGAACCACAGCCTCCCAACCAGCATGCTGGACTGGGAACGGGTTATAGAAGTGTCAAGGTGCTGAGCAGGCAGGTGGGGGCCATGGCCAAGAGAAGGCCTCATCCAGTGTCAGGGGGCCTACAGGAGCCATGAGTGGAACAATCGGGAGGATCTTCTAGAACAGAGACTCCAGATCCGGCTCTGGGAGCAGAGGCTGAGCAAGGCTGGCCGTCTGGGGGAGGTGACTCTCAGATGAGGCTTTAACAGCCGATAAGAGTTTTCCAGGAACAAAGGTGGACTTTGGATAGAAAGAGAGCTAGCATTCACCGGAGCCATGACCAAGTGCCAGGCCCAGACCTCAGAACCCCAGCGTTACCTCATCTAATCTCTCTACCCTCTGAGGAAGGGGGATCGTTTTACAGGTGAGCAAATAAAGGCACACAGAGCTCCCGTGACCTTCTCCAAGGCGTAGGGCTGGAAAATAGGGAGCCAACTTGTCACATTGCTCTGAGTGACCACACTACACTGACTTCTACTACAAAAATCCACTGAGGCACGAAACAGAGAAGAAGAAACCCCGAGAGGAGGGAGACAGCATAAAGACTTTGGTTCCCCCAGGGCATAGAGTGCTGGGCAGCCAGTGGTCGGCTCCTGCTGGGAAGAGGACAACGGGAGGGCCGTACAGCAGTTGGCGCATCTGTGCCCGGGAAGCTGCCACAGGTGTCTGAGAACGAGGCAGGGAGGGGCACACAATGGGCCTGCAGAGGTGGCCACCGGCCAGGCTGCTGAGGCCCAAATGCCCCATATGGGGGAGCGGGCAGGACTCAGGAGGGAACCGCTGAAGGTCTGCGAAAGAAGGGAGACTCCTCCCACCCTGGGAAGATGAAGTCATCTTCCCCAGGCAGTGCGGAGAAGCCACAGGAGAGGTGAGCACTTTGATGGGAAACTGAGTCTGAAGGATACAGCTATGAATCAGCATGCAGGGAGGTCATTAAGGGCTCCAGGTTCTAGAAGATTCCATATGAGCTACTGACATGACTTCTTTTATTTGTACCTGTGTGTGTGTGTCTGTCTGTCTGTCTGTATGTGCGCATGCACACGCACGCACATGCAGGGGATGGGACCCAGAGCCCCATGCATGCTAGACAAGTGCTGTGCCACTGAGCCATACCCCAGCCTAAATCTATATGGTTCCTTTCTGAGGATTTGCACCGTCACAGGAAGGCAGTCCCAAAAAAAACCTCTCCCCTTAACTCCCTCCGCCAGCCCGCCCCTTTGCTGCCGCTCCCTTCCTCCCAGAATCCTCCTTGTTCCACAGTAACTTCAAACGTCTTGGCCTGGTCTGACGCCCGCATCTAGTGACCATCATTGGCCGCTTCGGTCTTGCTCTCTGTGCCAGGTTGATTTTTGGGGCATTTCGGCCCTACAAGTACCAGATGGTCTCCTTGAGAGGAATTTAGGGGAAGCCAACCTGCCCCACCTTTTGCTCAAGCAAAGCCGTGTGTCTTCAGGGACGTCTCTCATCCTCCACCCCACTCGTGAATCTCCTTATTCTGTGTCCCTGTGGATTCATATCTACCCCTGTATTTGGCATTCTGCCTTCCAGTGTTAATCCTGTTTCTTAAATTCACTCCACCTACCCAAGTAGATTGGGCTGGGATTTAGCTCAGTTGGTAGAGCACTGCGCTGCTGTCTCTGAGGTCCCAAGTTCAATTCCCAGCACCGCAAAAATGGGAGAAGGACCTGGCAATCTACTCCCAAGGCAATCCTGAAACAGTCAGCCATTGAAAACCCTATGAGGGTCACTATGAGTCGGATACCGACTCGACGGCACCTAACAACAACAATAACCCAAATAGATTGGAAAATGGTGGAAGGCAGAGTCTGTCAAATCCTTTCATTTATTATGAGTCATTCTTATTACCAAAGACGTGTTCCCAAGCCATGCTTAATGATGTGTGCATGAATGAGGGAACGAGGGACATTTCTTACCCAACATAACTTCTACAGAGGAAAAAAAAATCTGATGGAAAGAAATCAACGTTGTCAATGTGTATCCACAGCCCGCAAAGCCCCCGGGGGCTTCTGAGCCAACAGGGGTTCAGAAATGTCTGCTCCGGCCTCATAAACAAATGGGGCAGGCTACCAAAGGTTGCTTTTTCCACCCAGATTTCCATCTTCTGAATAAAGGCCCGTTATCTCCACATGCCTGGACCAAAGGGTAAGGGAGGGCAGGGGAAGGTTTGTCTCTGACGACCACCTCCAGATCACACCCGGGTCCTGGCTTCTGAGCCTTTTGTTTTTGAGACCAAGGCTGTTGGCAGCAACTGTCTCCATGACAACCACACACTCAGGCCCCTGTACACCGCAAAGAAGCAATGGAGAAAGACGCGATTCTTAGCTCCCTCCGGGGACAGATGTGGATGTGGAACCGAAGGACCCAAAAACCCCAGGGAGAACAATGCCCACAGCAAGGAAATCACGTCCCACCCTGGGCAGGGGAGGCTTCATCAGGGAGTGGGTGTGTGGACCATGGAAAATCACGGTAGCCCAAGGCAGAGCCTGACCCCTGTGAGTGAGCCAATCAGAGACCCCTGTAACCTCAGGAATAATTAGTGATACACTGGGGGGGCTCTGGGGCAGTGATGGTAACAACCTTGACGTTATAGATGGGCGCCTACACCCAAATCCACCAAAAAGTGGGCCAGGGGATCCAAACCATCTCTTAACAAGAGCAGGAACCACAGGGCGTTTTATTCTGCCTTGCATTCAGTCAGAAAGTTCGGTCATCTGCTTTCAAATCCCTTTAGAAATGACTCTGTCACGACTAAGGAATTTTGTTTATTTTTTAAGTCTCAATATAATGACAAACGCAGCACATGACAATCCTTCATGACTTTATTCGTTAACGGTCATTTAAACCAAGTTGCAGGATTCCCAGTAGCTGGACACAAGTACACGGGCACATTTAGTCCCAGACACAAGGATGTAGCACCTTTGATTCGAGGAATTTGATTGGAGAAAACACATGTGCTATTTTCCTGAGCTACCGGGAAATAATGAGTTTGCATATGCAAAAATCCTGTAGAGTCGCCAAGCAGAAACACCTAGCAGAGTTGCTGAATTGGAAAGTCTTAACAGTGCCCTGGCTGAGACAAGTGAGTTCTGAATCTTGTCCAATCTTCTCGCTACGTTCAATGGGAGCCTGTCTCTTGTTACTGATACGGATATGTTCACCGGGCTGCTTCATAAGCCAATTGGAACGT
>VMDO01027053.1:0-25778 GCA_007922755.1 Pedetes capensis
GCCATCGCCATCCTCTGAGTCTTTCAAGCCAGCCTCTACCATGCACCACCCACCCTGTGCACCATGCAAGGGAGGTAGATCACACGGTGATCACGGGCAGGTGACGGGGTCACAGAGCCTCAGTTGGGGTCCCTAGGCTTCCTAGGCACGGACACAGCAATGCTGCTTGTGGTTTGCAGACGACAGCTGGGAGGCCGGTGGGCTGAAAGGGTCTCCTCCTCTACAAAGTCAGCCAGTCGAGAGGGGGCCTGGAGTTCCTCCTGCGCCCCTTCCTCCCAATCTCAGGGGCCGACTGCGGAGCTGGTGGTGGCCAGGGCAGCCATGACAGTGGCGGCAGGCCAGCCTGGGTCATGTCCTAGAGGCGACTGGACGTCCTGGGAAATCCCATGCAAATTACCTACTTCAGCTTTTGCAGCCTGGCGTTTTCTTCTGCATGACATGGATGGTGAGTATTTGCCACATGGTGTGAGGCAAGGAAGTGGCATCGAGGGCTGGGCCATGGTGGGCAGCGAGTGTGGTCCCTTGTTTTCCCCCACTGTGGGCTGGGAGGACTGGGGGCGTGCATTCCTCTCAGGACAAACTGGAACACAGAAGGCAGAGTCGGTGGGATTTGGGAGGCCCTGCCTGGACCTGCATTGGGTTCACTATGGGTGATTTTGAGCATGTGGAAATGAGGGTTCCTTGTAGGCCTCAGGGATCTCCCATCCAAGGCACAGTCCCGGTGGATTGGATGCCAGGGTGATATGGCTATAGGCAAAATGTCTCTAGATGACTTGTTGTTGTTGTTAGGTGCCGTCGAGTCGGTATCCAACTCATAGCGACCCTCATAGGGTTTTCAATGGCTGTTTCGGGATTGCCTTGGGAGTGGATTGCCAGGTCCTTCTCCCATTTTTGCGGTGCTGGGAATTGAACTCGGGACCTCAGAGACTACAGAGCAGCGCTCTACCAACTGAGCTAAATCCCAGCCCCCTAGATGACTTACAACCCCTAATAATCACATAAACACTATGAAAATGGTGTTATTCCTTATTGTTTGGGGAATAATGTTGAGAAAAATTTGTACATTTCTCTAGCTGAGTCTCTAGCCTGCAGACCTTGCAGATTTGGGGCTCGCCAGTTTGTGCAGATTCATTACCAATGTGATTTCCTTTTTGCAGTGCTGGGGATTGAACTCAGGGCTTTGTGGATGCTAGATGAGTACTTGGCCACTGAGCCACACCTCTAGCCATGACTTTTTTGCGGGAGAGGGCAGTGCTGGGTATTGAACCCAGGGCCTCACATATGCTTTGCAAGTGCTCTACCACTGAGCTGCAACCCTAGCCCGTTTTTTATTTTTTGATCTTGAGACAGAGTCTCGCTAAGTGATGCAGGCTGCCTCTGGCCTTGAGCCTGAAGTCCTCCTGCCTCTGCCTCCCGAATCTCTGGGATTACAGGTGTGAGCCACTGTGCCCAGTTTACCCCTGACTTTTTTTAACAGAGGATATTTTTTATCTCCTGTTGGTTGAATCCATGGAGGTGGAGCCTGTGGACAGAGGGCTCTCTATATGTATTATGCGGAAGATCGAGTGAGTGGGAGAGTGGGTATATTGAGAAGGTAGGTGATGAGTAGTTGTGAGGGCCTTGGGTAAGAACTGGGGGGGCCACTGAATAGTTTAGATGTGAACCTACCTCTGTGAAGGGGCTGCTTTAGGGAAGAGTGAACAGAGGACCACAGCGGGGATGAGTTGAAGGGTGGAGGACTTGCTCAGAGAGTGGGCAAGTGAGGCCCACGAGGAGGCGGCGAGGGTCATGGTGGCCTCCAAGGGTGAGGCTCTGGCCTCCTCTGGAGATGAGCTAATAGGCACTCCACAAACATTCGCATCCCGTGGCCTCTTCTGGTGGCTTCTGTAATTTTTAAGGTCCTACATTCTTCTCCGGGCTGGGGTTTACCTCAGTTGGTAGAGCACCGCTCTGCAATCTCTGAGGTCCTGAGTTCGATTCCCAGCACCACAAAAATGGGAGAAGGATGTGGCAATCCACTCCTGAGGCAATCCTGAAACAATCAGCCATTGAAAACTCTATGAAGGTTGCTATGAGTCGGATGGACACCACTCGACGCACCTAACAACAACAACATTTTTCTCCTCCCCCTAGAATAAAAATAGTAACAATCCCAAATGATTCCAAACAACGAAGAGAGGAAAAGCCACGATGTCCCACAGTTTTGCCCACGTGGCTTGGCCACGGAACGGTGGTAGGATGTAGGCCTGAGGTAACGCAGGGCCAGGGGGACAGTGGGCTCTGGGTCTGGGACGAAGGAAGGGCAGGGCCTGTGGGCAGTGCTGGCTGCCTGGGCGCTCTGGCCACCACGTTCTCTCTTTCAGAAAAGGCAGAATTCCTGACTTTGCTGCTATGGAGGGAGGGATAGAGGAGGAGAAAGGATTACTAACTTTTATTTTCTGCCCAGTTAAAAATCTTAGGCTCTTTGAAATGGTTATACCTAGTGTTCTAAAGAGTCTATAAATTCCACTCTAAGGACAAGCCTCCAGGGAGAACATGTCCCAAGGGAATATTCTTGTAAGAACAAGGCCAGAGGGGGGTGGTTGAAAGGCTTCTCAGAAACGCACCTGATTCCTCTACAGATAAAAGGCCCTGGGCTTGGCTTCTGTTTTGCCCTGTTGGAACTTTAGGTTTTCAGATACCTGTGGTTAGATAAGATCTACCTCCAAGGATAGGGATAGACAAAACAAGCCCGAAATTTTTTGTTACCACCTCAGAAAGTCAGATCAGAGAGGATGAGAATAACACAGCTTGATTCTCTAACCTCGAACTGCCCTACGAGTGGTTTTTGTTATATCTAGTTTGTTTCTGGTCATGATTGGTAGCGAAACCTTTTAGATAAAGTGGGCCTGCCTGCCTGCCTGCCTGTCTTCAGTGTGATGGGTGGAGGGCTTGGTTCTCTCTTTAGCTAGGCTGCTGGAGGCCAGAAGAACCCAAAGGGACTGAGGGGTGGGTCAGCCCCCAAATAGAGAGAAAAGCCTTCTATCTGGTCCTGGGGTCTTTGCCAGTGGAGGAAGAGGGAAATGTCCTGGTTAATTTTATGTGTCAACTTGCCTGGACCACAGTGCCCAGATATGTGGTCGAGCATTATTCTGGCTGCTTCTGTGAAAATGTTTTGGACACGACTGACATTTAGATCAGTGGGTTTTGAGGAACACAGATGGCTGTCCATAATGTTAATGTGAGTGGGCCTTATCCAATCAGTTGAAGGCATGGGTTAGAACCAAGTGAGAGGGAATTCTGCCAGGAGATGACCTTTGGACTCGAGCTGTAGCACCAGCTTTTCCCTGGCTCTGCAGCCTGATGACCTTCAGCCCTGAGCTGCAGCATGCGTTCTCCTGAGTCTCTAGCCTGCAGACCTTGCAGATTTAGGGCTGGCCACACTCCATATTTGAGCCAATTCCTTAAATAAACCTCTCTATGTACACATCCCCTATTGGTTCTGCTTCTCAGACAACTTGATTCATTCGCAGGCTTGGTTCTGGCAACTCCATGGATTTCTGTTGTTGTTGTTAGGTGCCATCGAGTCGGTATCCAACTCATAGCAACCCTCATAGGCCTTTCAATGGCTGTTTGGGGATTGCCTTGGGAGTGGATTGCCAGGTCCTTCTCCCATTTTTGCGGTGCTGGGAATTGAACTCTGGACCCTGAGACTGCAGCGCAGCGCTCTACCAACTGAGCTAAATCCCTCCATGGATTTCTAGCACCTTTATTTTGCAGGATGCATCCAGGCAAGAGAAGCTAGTTGCAGCAGGCAGACTCTTCAGGGTTGGTCCCCTTTGGGGGAGCCACTGTGTCACTCCTGTTTGTCTTTTGTCATCTGTGTTACTAGTAAAACTTGGACGGGCTCAAACCACAGACATTCCATGCATGTTGAAAGTCTAGAGGAGGGCATTCGCTGCCTCTATCAGGGGATGTTTGAATGTCATTTCGAGAGAGCAGAGCATGCTAATTATTTGTCACATAGGGTTCCCTCAAGTCAATATTAGAGCAGATAGGCTCGGAGGGCACAGAATTAGAACGTTACTCTTTCGTGATGAACTTTACCTTGGCATTGATGGTCAACCCCCAGGAATTCTGGTTTATTTTGCTACGCCACTCCAACGAAATTCAGCCAATGAACGTTCCTGACGTGGTGCAATGCAAGGCGTAGCTTTACGGTTCAGAGCATGTGGTCGTTCTGACGGTTCAGTCTGACCATGGATGGACAAGTGAGGCAGGGAACGGGTGGCTGAATCATAAAGATTCGGTGGAGGAAATAAGGCATCTGGGATTCTGGCTGAAAGTCATTTACGAGGAGTGGAGGGGTGTGGTCAGAATCGTTTCCTGGCAGGGGACCACAAACTGCAAACAGTGACTGTCATGATCGCACCTGAGGCCACCAGGAAGCCAAGAGGTAAGGGGAACTTTAGCAAGTAGCAGGGGGTCTAAAGGATCAGTCTTGACCATGAGTCTTAGTGCTGAAAGAGAATGTTGGTTTTTAGACTAATCTTAAAGCCTGACATCCCACAGGGGTGGAGGAGGAAGAAATCTAGCCAAAACAGAGAAGCTGGGCGCGGTGGCGCACGCCTCTAATCCCAGCGGCTCGGGAGGTGGAGGCAGGAGGATCACAAGTTCAAGACCAGAGACAGTCTGTGTAATTTAGCGAGACCCTGTCTCAAAAAGTAAAAACATGGGCCGGGGGCACAGCTCAGTGGTCCTGCACTTGCAGAGCATGCAGGCGCAAGGCCCTGGGTTCAACCCCCAATACCACAAAACAAACAAACAAACAAACAAACAAAGAAGACAGTTTCAGACATTGTCACTGTAATTACACAGCTTTAAAACACTGCTCAAGTGCTAAAGGGCTGGGATTTAACTCAGTTGGTAGAGTGCTGCGCTGCAGTCTCTGAAGTCCTGAGTTCAATTCCCAGTACCGCAAAAATGGGAGGAGGATCTGGCCATCCACTCCTAAGGCAATCCCGAAACAGTCAGCCATTGAAAACCCTATGAGGGTCGAGATGAGTAGGATACCGACTCGACGGCACCTAACAACAACAACAAGTGCTAAAAGTGGAAAAGACACACTGGCTAGTGAGGCCTTTGAGGGAGGATGGGAGAACTCATATGATGCCCCCCATCCTCATTAGCCTGTCTGCTAAACTCCCAAAATGCAGCACCCTCTCCCTTCCCAGGTCTTGCTACACCCTTCCCGGAGACTGCCCCTCACTCACCCGACTCCTCCTTGGCCACCTCCAGCGGTCTCTGTGAGGAATCGTTTCTTCCGGGAGCCTTTCTCGGTTTTCCGTGTGCCACCATAGCCCTGCCCTTGGCCTCTCTCCGCTCTTCTCAACGGGTAGAGAACAGACAATCCCTGACTTATGATGGTCCGACTTTCGATACTTCTTTTTTGACTCTGCTATGATGTGAATGTGCTATCCATTCAGTGGATGTCGCGCTTGGCATTTTGGGTTGGGATCTTTTCCCCAGCCAGGGCAATGCAGTGCGATCCTTCCTGGCGATGCCCGGCTCCCCATCAACCCTGAGATCGTGAGGGGAATCGATGATGTGCTGCAGTGTGTGGTGTTGCTAAGCTACGGAGTTCTGCAGGCTAAGTGTGTTAAATGCGTTTCAACTTAAGATAGTTTCAGCTCGCCATGGGTTGATGAGGATGTGACCCCCTAACTGTAGGTCAAGGAGCATCTAGGCTTGCCTCCTAGACGACAGGATCCTTCAGGGCAGGGGTGTGACTTGGGCACGGTTCTCTCTCCAGCATCTTGGATAGGACCAGTCACTCACTCCCTTTTCTTCTCCCTGAAGTCTGGGCCTTGCTCCGGGCCCCCACAAATCTCACCCCTCTTACCTTCTTACCTGGCTGGTCCCAGTGCTGGAACTGCCTTCAGTCTGAATGCCACGCCAGTGTTTACTTCTTATAGGATGTTCTTGGGGTACCACTCCAGGTCTCCCGAGGATGGGTTTCCTTCTTTAACCTTATTTCCCTGTTGTTGTTAGGTACCATCGAGTCCGTGTCCGACTCCTAGCGACCCTTCGTACAACAGGGGAAACACTATTGTCAGTGCTTCTCTGCTGTTCATAGGGTTTCAATGGCTGATTGATTTTTGGGAGTGGGTTGCTGAGTCCATCTCCCAAGCCTACAGCACCTGGTGTTCCCAGGCGGTCTCCCATCCAAGTACTAACCAGGCCGACCCTGCTTAGCTTCTGAGATCTGATGGGATTGGATGCCACAGGGCTACAGCTGCCGGCACTTATCGCCCCCATCTATTCTAAATACCCACCCCAGGCTCTCCCCAGCTCTGATGGGAATGGAGGAGGTGCCTGCATTACAACTCGCATCCATCGCTGGTTTATGCCTCTGGCTGAAATCTGATCCTGGATCCTAAGCCTTGGCTGTGCATCGGATGGGAATTTTGCCTCCTGTACTCCTTTCAGCCTGATTTTGGCCTCACTTTAATCACATCTCCTTTACAAACGATGCCTGGTCTGGCTGTGTGTTCCAATACTGGGTCCCACCTGGCCCCGAGGGACCTCTTGGCTGCCATACCTGGGCTTTCGGGATCCGCCTGTGCTCCGGGGCGGTCCTCAGAGGCTGGGGACTGGTGGTGAGCGCAGTTCCACGGGCCTGCGGATGCACAGGAGTGCGTCTCAGAGACGCGCTCAGAGGCCTGGCTTTCCTAAACCTAGGGATCTAAGATTTTTCTGCAAATTGAAGATCCAAGAGCAGCTGTGCTTTGCCAAGAAGCAGCCCGATTATATCCCTGCTGGGTGGGGTCCTACTCCTGCCATGATGGAACCATGAGGTCCCCTGGGGCCTCCCAGAGATGCCCAGGCCCTGAGGCTGGAAACGGCCGATGGTGACTTACATCACAACAGGGAGTTTGCAGATGTGAGTGGGCTGCTGACCTTGGGACGGGGCATTCGCCCTCTAGGCCTGATCTAATCATCCCCACCCTTAGAAGCGGAGAGCTTTCTCTGGGTGGAGCCAGAGAGATGCAGCAGCAGGGAAGTGGGCAGATTTTAGTGAGAGGGAGCCTATGTGCCCCTGCTGGGTCTGAGATGTAGGGGCCTCCTGCAAGGGCCAGAGAGGACCTTAGGAGCCCAGGGTGGCCGGCTGGCAGCCAGCCAGGAAAGAGGGCCCCCGTTCCACCCCCCATGGAACTGAAACTGGCCGACAGTCTGAGCCTGGAAGCAGATCCTTCCCCAGGGCCCCCAGTAAGGAACGAGGCCTGCTGGTAGCTGCATTTTACCCTAAAAAGAGAGCCCAGGAGAGCCGTGCTGGGCCCCAGGACTGTGGGATAGCACGTGGCGTTGCTGTCAGTCACTGACCTGGTGGGAATTTATTCTGGTGGAAATAGAAAATGGAGGCAGCCAGGCACGGTGGCACACACCTGTCATCCCAGCGGCTTGGGAGGCGGAGGAGGGAGGATTGCAAGTTCAAGACCAGAGGAAGTCTGCAAAACTTAGCGAGACCCTGTCTCAAAAAGTAAAAAAAGAAAAAAATGGGCTGGGGGCACAGCTCAGTGGTCCAGTACTTGCAAAGCATACAGGCGCGATGCCCTGGGTTCAAGCCCCAGTACTGAAAAAAAAGAAAAAAAAAAAAAAAAGAAAATGAAGGCAGATCTTTGCAGAGCTCAGCTGGGGCCTCGACGGGAATATTTCCCTCTCCTGGTGCATTCTAAGGCCCTGGGGCTGCAGACCATCTTGGATCTGCTCACTGCTTCCGTCTGTCGTGGGGAAAACCCCAAAGTCAAGGACACAGGATGTTCAGCTCTGTCATGACAGCGTTCTTCCTGCACAGGAGCTTCCTTCAGGAAGATGTACCTGGGACCTCCCCCAGCCCGGCCAGACTCCGAGGAAGCCATCATGGAAATTCACACACATACGGTGCCTCAGCCATTTCCAGCTGCCAAGTGGGGAGAGGCTCCTGTGCAGCTAAGGCACAGATCGAGCAAAGCATTCTGGAAATGACCTCGTGAGTGGCGAGTCACCTCCCTAGTCAGCCTCGTGGAAATTTTCTTCTGTAGATACAAGGCTGGAACGAAGGGCTCTGGTGGCTTTGCCCTGCACTCCCTAGGAATGATTGGCTTTCTCAGGTAGAATCCAGTGCTAATGAACCCAAGGCCGGGGACTGGCTCTGTAGGAAGACCAGTTAGCACCCATCTGCATTATGAAAAAAGATTGCAATTCAAAGTGCTTTTATTGAGCACCTAACATTTGCCACAGGAGAAGGAGTTGGCAGCTGGGACGCGGCTATCTTTCATTGGGATACATGGTCCATATATAGGACAAGTTATTGTTAGGGTACGTGGAGTTGGGTCCAATTCGTAGCAACCCGATGTATAACAGAACGAACATCCCCCGACGCTGTGTTGTGCCTGGCACTATGTCAGTGCTTCTCTGCTTGGCATAGGGTTTTCAGTGGCTGACTGTTTCAGATTGTTTTGGGAGTGGGCTTCCAGGTCCTTCTCTCGTTTTTGCAGTGCTGGGGATGGAACCCAGGGCCTCAGAGGGCGCAGAGCAGCGCCCTACCAAGTGAGCCAAACCCCAGCCCCATAGGAGAGGTAGATACCTAAAAAAAAAAAAAAAAAAAAAAACATTAAAATTCTCTTGGGAAGGAAGGAGGGAGAATAAATGTTGAGATGGCAGTGACAATGATGTCTTCAGAGCCGCACAAACACATTTCCATCACTGGAATAAACAAAAGAACTCTTACCCAGACAACCACATCAGAGTAGCAGTATATCTTCTATCACCTTTCCAATAAGGGGAAGCACAGCCCCTTGGTGCTGGACCCACGGCACGGTGTCAGCTGACTGCTGAGAAAAGCACCGATAATGTAAACAGCCACCCCGAACAGCCAACTATTCAAACAAGGATTTTGGAGCAGAGCCCAGGGCTTAAGTCATGGCAGGATAAATGCATTCTGAAATCACAGCGCAGCTCTTCCCCGTCTCCGGCCCCCTCTCTCTTCCTTTCCCTGGATAACTGTGGGCAGGAAAGGCCACGTGAACATAGAACGATAAAGAGATTGAAAAACTTCTCTACGGAAATGTGGCACAACTCTCGCCTCTCGGTGGAGTGGTGATGGATGCAGGGTCCTCCGCCTGGTGTGGAAAACACACAACACGGAATGCGATTAAGCCTAGGAATTTCCGCCGATCTGAAAATGGGCACTCGGTGTTGCGATTTGCATTTCTTTAATCATGACTAAAACTGAACATCTTTTCATATGATTAAAAGTCACTTGCATTTTCTTTCTATGAAAGCCTATTTGCCTCCTCCCTCTACTTTTTATCATTGAAGGGACAATCTTTTTTTACTGATTTGTAGGGGCTCTTTGTATATTGAAAGAAATTAGAATATGATTTTGTGATATGAATTGCAAATATTTTTCCCAATTCATCTTTTCTTTTTTTTTTTTTTTGTGGTAGTTTTTTTTCCAGATAATACATTCTTTTTCTGTGTTATAAAATGTATTCATCTTGTTTTTGCTTTTTGATGTGTTGATTTTGTATTTTCTTTTCTTTTCTTTTTTTTTTTTTTTGCGGTGTTGGCGTTTGAACCCAGGGCCCCACGCTTGCATGCTTTGCAAGTGCTGGACCACTGAAATGCACCCCCAGCCCATTTTTTTACTTTTTGAGACAGGGTCTCCCTAAGTTACACAGACTGCCTCTGGTCTCGAACTTGCGATCCTCCTGCCTCCACCTCCCAAGACGCTGGGACTACAGGTGTGCGCCACCCCACCTGGCCTGATTTTGTGTTTTCTTGCTTACGATTTCCTGTAGAATTAAAGTCTCGGTAAAGAATGTGACTAGTGACCGCCTGTCCCCCAATTCTACCACCCAGCCTGGGCAGCCCGGTCTCTACCACCAGATCCTGGCTCTGTCCGAGCCAACCTTCAGTCGAGGGCTTTTATGAGTTTTCCTTTGTCACAGACTGAGACCCCCCTATGTGCTAGGCACTGCTATAGGTGCTGTGGATAGAAAGACTCAGAGGTGAATAAGCCCTAGCTTTCCAGGAGCTCAGAGTCTGGTCACGTGAACAGGTAAAATATTTGATAAAGTCTGTACAGGGTATAATAGAGCCAGGCTCCATCCCAAATAACCCATGGTGACCTTGGATTTGAGTCTCCAATTGTGGTGGGTAAATCAACAGTGGGGTGAAGATAGGTGTTCCAGACAGAGGCACTATCTGGGGACAAGCTGTGGAGCCAGTAAGGGGCCTGCCTGTGAGGTCAGAAGGGGCCAGATGGCAGATACTGGGTTTGGCCTTTGTTCTTAGGGATACTGCAGGTATTTGGTGGGGAGAGGTAGTTAGGTTTGGGACCCAATGCTGCCCTTGTCATCAGTATAGATGTTGTTGTTGTTGTTCTTAGGTGCCATCGAGTGGGTATCCGACTCATAGCAACCCTCACAGGGTTTTCAATGGCTGACTGTTTCGGGATTGCCTTGGGAGTGGGTTGCCACGTCTTTCTCCCATTTTTGTGGTGCTGGGAATCGAACTCGAGACCTCAGAGACTGCAGTGCAGCGCTTTACCAACTGAGCTAAATCCCAGCCCTCTCTCTTAGCTAGGGTACCCTAATTAACTAGCCAATCAGAATAGGTTTGCAATTTAGGATTTCTGCCCAGATAATGAATCCCCCCCGCAAAACAACTACCGTGGAAGTTCCCTACATATAGAAAGCCCTTTCGGTGTCTGCCTTATGGGATCCTATTCAGATGCGTCGTTCCTTTGTACCTGAGTTGCAATTCTTCATTTCCCAAATAGATGCCATTTCCTATAATATAATTATAATTACAATTATAGCATGTTATAATTATAGCATGTCATTATGGAAGGCCTTCATTTATAACTTACATCTTCCCATTTCCCCCAACGATTCCTGGTCCCTCTGGTGATCAAGGAAAAAATAATTGGACACAGAGGAAGTCCACCTGTACCTCTGCCACCTTTAAGTAAAGCTGGCAGGAACACCGTCTTTCTCGTCTTGGTTTGGTTCCCTGGCAAGTGTCCTATTTTTCTTAACTATATGTTCTCTTTGTCTCTGAGCATGTGCTCAGAGCCTATGTAGGTCTCTGGTGATCTTTTAAGGCTTTATTTGTTCCATATAGCCTAAGGCAGGATTAATCGCTCCTGGATAATCAGAAGTCAAGCTTGGCTCATTTATTCGTTTAACAAGTGCCTATTATGTCTCCACGATGAGCCGTATCTGAGCGCCATTAGGAAGTGAGTGAATTGCTTCCCTAGACCCCAGCCTTTCAGAGATACATATGCTAGATGAAAAGATTTCTCCTCATACGTATATAAAGGATAGCAAATAAATTCTGCCCCTTTGCCAGGACCCGGAGGGTCTTTTTCTTCTCTGCAGCTAGATTGCTTCCTCCGGTCGCCTCATCATTCTTAGACTATGACTAGCAAAATCTAGCCAGTGGGCGCTGGACACCTATTTGTGGAATGCATGTACTTCTCATGGTTTTGAGTGGTTCTACTTCCTAGAATTGCATCCGGCCTATAGACAGCTCCCCTCTTAGATTATGGGTCACAACACTGAACACGGAGATGCCAGGCTGAAGACCTTATCTTCTTAGGCACACAGGAAACACATGACCACACTCTCCTGGTGCTTGGAGATGTTGGGACCTGGAAGAGGGGGAAGCAGTGTGTGTGCGTGCTGCTAATGGGATCAGGATGCCAGAGAATAATTTATCAACACGGCAGAAATGGTGAGGTCTGTCCCATGATGGGCTGGCACTCAGATCTGTCCCATGCGGGCCAGGGCTCAGGTATGTCCCACAGCAGGCTGGTACCTCCAGCACAGAAGCACAGCCATCTTCACCCTAAGAGGAGCCTCCGGTCGAGGAAGGTTCACCAAGCCGCTCGTCTAAAAGGATGGAGCGATCTTCTCCTTCCCTTCTCATGTGATCCTTCAGCGCATCATATTTAGTTATTCGTTTTTAAAAACATTCTAGCTTCTTCATTCCCCGTGTGTCTGTCAGCTCATCATGCTGTGGGGCTTGCATGTTGCTGCGATGCTGAAAGCTATGCCACCAGTTTCTCAGATACCATCAAGGCCACCCATAGTGGAGAGGTTTCAGCTGAGCTTCCAGACTAAGAAAGAATAGTGAGAGGGACCCGGCAGCCCACTCCCGAAACAATTAGCCATTGAACACTCTATAAACAGAAGAGAAACACTGTCAAATATAGTGCCAGGAAGTGAAGGCATTCAAGAAATGACTGGGGAAGAATTGCCTTCTCAAAGTAGTTGTTGTTGTTAGGTGCCGTCAAGTCAGTATCTGACTCATAGCGACCCTCATAGGGTTTTCAATGGCTGACTGTTTCGGGATTACCTTGGGAGTGGATTGCCAGGTCCTTCCATTATTGTGGTGCTGGGAATTGAACTTGGGACCTCAGAGACTGCAGAGCAGTGCACTACCAACTGAGTTAATCCCAGCCCCCTCAAAGTAGAGTTGACCTTAATGATAGGAATGGAGTAAAGCCCCTGGGACCTCTTTTAGCTGATGTGGCACGACTCAAAATGAGAAGAAACAAACATAATGGCTGTAAAATGGGCTCAGCATAGAAAGATTATATACAGGGCACAGTGTCAAGGAGGGCTTTATTCTGCTGTACATAGGGTCGCTGTGATTCAGACCAACTCGCCGGCACCTAACAGCTACAAAACTTTTATATGTAACTGTTGATTTCATCCTGCTTGCCATTATCTCTTAGTACATTTGTTGTTTCTAATATATTTCTGTTAATTTTTATCCAATTTTTATCCACCTTTAATAAGGACCCAGAGGTCCAGGTGCCTGGTGGGTGGGGTGGGACATCCAGCTGCAGCTGTGGTTTCTGCCCCAAGCAGAGAGGCAGCGAGGCCCTGGGCTTCACTCAGCTCTGTGGTGCTGGCCCTCTTTCATAGAATTCTCCTTCTGTCTTTGGGCAGAAGTTTTGATTCAAAACTGACCATCATGGAAGAGCTGGCACAGCTCCCATAACCTACGCTCAGTGTTGTTATTGTTAGGTGGCGTTGAATAAGTGTCTGACTCATAGCGACCCTACGTACAACAGGTGAAACAGTATTTCCAGTGCTTCTCTGCTATTCATAGGGTTTTCAATGGTGGATTGGTTTTTGAGAGTGGGTTGCTGGGTCCATCTCCCAGGCACAGCACCTGGTGTTCCCAGGCAGTCTCCCATCCAAGTACTAACCAAACCCGATGCTGCTTAGCTTCTGAGATCTGACGGGATCGGACGCCACAGAGCTACGTCTGCAGGCTTCAGTGGGTATAAAATAAAATAGTCAAATATCAAAACGGGGGTGGGCGTAGAAGGTAGGTGGTGTATAATTCTATCAGTAAGGTGGACCGTGGAACTGAGGAGTCCTTAGGAATGGCAGGAAGTTATTTGGTTGTGGTGGAAAGAAATGGGAAATTTCTATCTATGCCCCCAGTGCTAGAGCCATGTATTTCTCCTCTGCCGCAAAATCACGGGATGGATCTGAGCTCAAGGCTCAGGACAAACAAAGCCAAAAGCCTGAGCAGTCGGATCAGCCCTTTTCCAGCCAAGGAGCCACTGCCCTGGAGCACTGAGGGCGAAGGGCTGGAGGAGGAGGAAGCACTGTGCAAGTCAGCATCGGCCAGGGCGGACCCTCCCCACGTGTGGACATGCAGGCGTTAGCAGCGCTGCTCTTAGAGACGGAGCATGGAAGAATGGCAGAACCTGAGGCAAGGGGTTCTGTGTGAGTGGTATTAAAAACCCTGGTTCAACTGGGCGTGGTGGCGCATGCCTGTAATCTCAGCGGCTCGGGAGGCAGAGGCAGGAGGATCGCAAGTTCGAGACCAGAGGAAGTCTGTGTAACTTAGCGAGACCCTGTCTCAAAAGTAAAAAACTGGGCTGAGGGTGCAGCTCAGTGGTCCAGCACTTGCAGAGCATGCAAGCAGGAGGCCCTGGGTTCAACCGCAAAACAAACAAACAAACAAAAAAAAAAACACAAAACCCTGGTTCAAAGAAGGACGTGAGGGAAGGAAATGAGTAGCGTAGCCCAGTTGAACTGAGACTATCCCATGGTCTCTTGAGAAGCTAACTTACTAACCAAAATGTAACATTTGCACAGATCTTTTTATTTTTACAACCTATACTTAAAAGTGCTGTTTCCCAAAGTGACTCAGTTTGGTTCTTTCTCCCCATCCCCTCCTGTGTGGTTTTCTTCTTCATTTGTAATATAATTCAGTTCATTGATTACCATCGATATTCCACTGTGGATTTCCCCCATATGATGGTTGATTTCTTTTCAACTTGCATACCATAAAATCCACTGCAGTGTAGAGTATTACAGGCTTTGACGAGTGGGCGGAGTCACGTGTGCACCCCTCCACCACGACCTAGGTTGGTCCTGGCACTCACAAGATTTCCACCTCCTGGCCCCCCTGGTAGCTTCCCCTGCCCTGTCCTCTGGAATCTTTGATTTGTTTTCCGTTCATCCCGTTTTGCCTTTTCCAGATGGTTATGTGAGTGGAGTGCATTAGCCAACTTTGCCTCACTACAGTGAAATACCTGGCATTGGCTACTTACAAAATAAAGAGGAGTTTATTTTGGCCTATTGTTCTGGGGGGTTCAAGTCCAAGATTGGGTGGCCCCATTAGTTTGGCCCATGGGGAGGACAGCATATCACAGCAGGAGTGCATGTTGGAGCAGGTCCTTCTATCACAAGCCAGGATAGAGAGAGAGAGAGAGAGACAGAGAGAGAGATTGACAGACTGACACACACACACCAATGACCTAAAGGCCTCCCACCAGGCCCCGCCTCCTGCAGGTCCACAGCCCCTCCTAGTAGCACCAGTCTGGGGATCAAGTCTTTAACACATGGCTCCTTGGGAACACTGTCTGTATTCAAACCATGCCAGATGTCGTTGAATGGAATCTGACTCATAGTGACCCTGTGTACAAGAGAACAAAACACAACCCAACATTGTGTCATGTACTTGATCTTTTTATATTTAAGCCCATTGTTGCAGCCACTGTGCTGCTTCTCATTTTGAGTAGTGCCACATCAGCAAAAGGAGGTCCCAGGGGCTGTACTTCATTCCCATCATTAAGGTTGACTCCACTTTGAGGAAGCAACTCTTTCCCAGTCATTTCTTGAATGCCTTCCAGCCTTGGGAGACTCATTTTCTGGCGCTGTATTTGACAGTGCTTCTCTGCTGTTCATAGGGTTTCAATGGTTAATTGTTTTAGAAATGGACTGCCGGGTTCTTCTCCCTAGTCTGTCTTAGTCTGAAAGCTCAGCTGAAACCTGTTCACCATGGATGGCCCTGCTTGTATCTGAAATTCCCGTGGCATAGCTTTCAGCATCACAGCAACACGCAAAACCCCATAGCAGGACAAGTTGACAGACAGATGGGGGTGTTCAGCCATAGCAAGGAGTAACAGGACACCTGTCCTTTTGGTTCTCAGCAAAGGCATTTTCTCTCTATTATGTTGTGTATACTAGTCGTTTCCTTCATTTCGTTTTTGGGTCGTGTTCCATTCAATAGATTTATCACAGCTTTTCAATCCATTCTTTAGGAAAAAGACATGTGCGTTGTTTTCAGTGTTTTATGGTTGTAAATAAAGCTGCTATAAAAATGCATACAGATTTTTGTGAACCTGTGTTTTCATTTCTCCAGAGTAAATACCTATCAGGGAGGTTGCTGGAACACGTGATAAATGTTTATCTTTATAAGACACTGCCAAACTGTTTTCCAAAGTCACTGTCATCTTGCTTTCCCACCAACAATATGGGAGAGAGCTAGTTGTTTAATACTCCCACAGCACGGGCTGCTGCCAATATTTTCCTTTCAGTCAGTCAAATGGCAATGTAATGAGATCTCAGTGAGATTTTAGCACATTTCCCTTACGACGGGGGATATTCGCCATTAGTTTGAATGCTTGTTTGCCACCTTCTTTGGTGAAGTGCTGTTCAGATATTCTGCCATTTTAGAAATTAGGTGGTTGTATCTTCTTCTTTCTGAGTGAAAAGAGCTTGCTATATGGTCTGAATTCAAGTCCTTTGTCGGATAGCTGACTTGTAAATATTTTCACCCAGGCTGGAGAGAGCCTTTTCATTTCATTGATGGTGCTTTTTGAAGAGCAAAAGTTTTAAATTTTGATAAAGTTAAATGTATCCTTTTTTTTGTGTGTGTGGTACTAGGGGTTGAACCCAGGGCCTGGACTGAGCTGCACCCCCAGCCCATTTTGTAGGTTTTTTTATTTTCTGAGACAGGGTCTCCCTAAGTTACGCGACTGCCTCTGGTCTTGAACTTGCGATCCTTCTGCCTCCGCCTCCCCAGCTGCTGGGATTACAGGCGTGCGCCACCGCGCCCGGCTAATGTATCCATTTTTAAATTCATGGATGATGCTAAAAAGTCTTTGCCTAACCCAGGGTCACAAGGATTTCTTCATGCGTTTTCTTCAAGAAGTTTTAATTCTAGCATTTGTATTTCTTGTTCCTGATACATGTTGAGATAATTGTCTGTGTGAGTTGTGAGACAGAGTTGAAGTTGATGTGTGTGTATGTGTGTGTGTGTGTGTGTGTGTGTGTGTGTAAGAGAGAGGAGAGGGAGGGGGAGAGAGAGAGAGAGACATGGGGGGAGGGGCAGGAATAGGGGGTGTCCAATTGCCAGAGAAATATATGTTGAAAAAACTATGCTTTTCTCATTGGATCACATTGAAAACTTTGTGGTAAATCAGCTGACTATAAATATAAGATGAATTTCTGCGCTGTATTCTATATCTTTGTCCCTGCACACATGCCACACTGTCCTGACATATTAGTCATCTTTTCATTACTATAACATAGTACCTGTGGCAGTTTACTTTGTAAAGACATGAGGTTTATTTTGGCTACAAAGTCTAAGTAGCATGGAGGGAGCTCTAGGCTACAGTACAGCATGGCGTATGTCTCTCTGTGTGTGCCTCTATCTGCCTCCTTATAAAGCCACCAGAATTCAATCATGGAGGCCCCTTGCCCCGTAAGCTAGTCTAACCACTTCCCAAAGGTCCTGCCTGTAAACACCATATTGAGATCACTAAGGTTTTGTTTCCTCAGGAACATTAACATAAGACTTTGGGAATTCAAGTTTCTGTGTTAACCATTTTTCTGGTGGCTGGGACAAAATACGTGAAGAACACCTTAAGGGGAGATAGGTTTGTTTTTGGCTCACAGTTCACAGGGTTTTGGTACCTAGAGGCAGCAGAGGCCTCGCCATGGGGCAGGTGGCAGGACCTGTAGTGGACAGTTCTTCACATCATGCCAGATGGGAGCAGAGCAAGTGACCTGCGAAGGCCCACCACCCCCAGTGACCTACTCCACCAGCTAGTCCCACCTCCTAGAGCTCCATGTCCTTTAAAACAGTACCACCAGCTGGGGACCAAGCATTCAGACACATGACATTTCTTTATTTATTTAGGCAACACTTGGTGGTTGAACCCAGGACCTTGCACATGCTTTGCAAGTGCTCTACCACTGACCTGCACCCCCAGCCCAGTTTTGAAAATTTTTTATCTTGAAACAGTGTCTCGCTGGTGACACAGGCTGCCTCTGGCCTCCAGTTTGCGATCCTCCTGCCTCCAACTTCTGAGTCACTGGGATCAGAGGCCACTGCACCCAGCTCCAACACATGACCTTTGAGGGACATTTTGGATTCACACCATAATGCGGTGCCCCTGGCCTCTAAAGATTCGTGGCCACCTCACAATGCAAAATGCATTCCATCCAACTCAAAGCCTTAACAGGCTTAACCTGGTTCGAAAGTCCAAGTCCAGAATCTCTCCTGGGACTCAAGGCCGTCTACGCTAAGCCTACGTTTCACTGATTAATGAACCACGAGAATGTTTTCCAAAATGGCCGACCATGTTGCAGTCCCATCAGTAATGCACAAAGATTCCAGTTTCTCCACAGCCTTTCCAACACTTGCTGTGGTCCATCTATTTGATCATCGCCTTTCCAGTGGAATCTCCCCAGTCATTTTGAGTTGTTCCCCTAATCACTAATGACACTGAGCATCTTTTCATTTGTTTATTGGCCATTTGTATATTTTCTTTGAAGAGCTGTTGATCTCAGTTATTTACCCCTTTACGAATTGCCTTGCTTCTCTTTTTTGGTTGTTAATCTGTGTGTCTGTGTGTGTGTGTGTGTGTGTGTGTGTGTGTGTGTGTGTGTGTATTCTGGATACAGTCTCTTAACAGATACATGATTTGCAAATAGTTTCTCCCATTCTATGGGTTGGGTTTTCACTTTCTTCATGGTGTCCTTTGTAACACAAAGTGTTTTTTTATTTTGAAATCAAATTTGTCTATTCTATTTCCTATAGCTGTTTATGTTTTGGAAGTGACATGTAAGAAATGATGACCTCATTTGAAATAAAAAAAGACTTACTGCTGTGTGTTGTTTTAAGTGTCACGGGCATGGTTGAGGCAACATGCTTAAAGGGATTCACCAGGAACCTGCCTATCATGCGAAGTTTACAATCTGATTTCATAGCTCCTTCTGCCTTCCATTGGGAGAAGGATGTGGCAACCCACTCCCAAGGCAATCCCGAAACAATCGGCCATTGAAAACCCTATGAGGGTCACTATGAGTCAGACTCGACTCCATGGCACCTAACAACAACAATCTGCCTTCCAATGTTTATCAGTTGCTCTGTTCAGATTCCCAGGTGCCTTTCGAGTTCACGAACGGTCTGGCTACTCCCATGCTGCCTAGAGGATCTGTGTATTTGGAGGTTAATAGTGTCTTTTCTCCAGTTTAGTTTTGGCTGTGTAGCCTTTGGTGATGCCAAACAGGTCTGTGTCATTGGTCCAGGAGAACTCTCTTGCTGTTCTCGCCACCTTTGAGAACTGAAGGTGGGATCTGGCTGGTGAAGATGGGAGGTGCTTTCTCTTCCTACTCCTTAATAGAATACTCCACTGGGAAATTTTCTGATTTCCAGGACTTGTGGGATGTTTGTTTTGTTCTTCTTCACCAACAAATGCAATCACCAAATCCCAAAGGCAGAAGAGTGAGGAACTGAGCAGAAATTCTCAGAGTGGTCAGAAAGATCGGGGGTACCACAAGGAATCCTGTGGCTAGCGACGTCCACCCTTACACAGCCACATGCTCTGTGGCTTTGGATTTTGATGCACCTTAAAACTCATCCCTCCAAAATAGCCTGGGAAATCCTATTTATAAGAAACAGGGCAGCTGGTGCCTGCAGAAATCATTTTGGGGTCCACACGGGGGGTGGGCGAGGGGCTGGGGGCTGAGTTTGCCTAGTGAGGAACTCGCTTCCTGAAACCTTGTCTCCTTGCTGGAAGACAGGTTGGGAAGCGCAGGGGATAGCGCTCTCTAGGATGAAAATCTGCATCATTAAAGCCAGCTCTGGCCCTGGGAATCTGAAATCTCAGGCGTCCGGGTTCTTCAGTTGCTTTCATCCCACACCACATCACACGCTTGAACCTGAGCTCCGCAGCCTACTGAGATGTTTTGGGTATGGGTTTGATTCATGGCATCCTGTTATTTTTGATTGTTTTTCTTTTTTGCTAACTGTGCTCTCCCGTTAGTCTTTTAGAAGTAATATCTCATGCTTTTAGTCTTATTAAAAGATTTCATAGCTCACCAAATTCATTCACGATGTCGTTTCAAACTCATCTGTTCATCTGAAAATGTCATATATTCATATGGTTTTTTTCTTTTAATCACAGTGTAAAGGCATCTAAGTGAGAAAACAGAAACAAATCTCCCACTCTAGACTTCCAGTCCTTGAAGATTTCTCTTCAGAGATAGTCCTTGCTGCGCATTTGCTTTGTGCCTTTCTGGAATTTTCCTTTGCAGAGGAATGCATATATGAATATTCATTCTGTGCATGCCGATCTATATTTTGCTTTTTCCATTTATTGTCTCTTTCCATATCAGCTCATATGTACCCACCACGTTCTTTTTCAAAGTGCTTAGGACTGTCTTTTGCATTTTAATTCAAGGAACAACAAGAAACCCATCTTCATTTTTTGCCTCCTGGTCTAACCAGTCACCGGCAGCCCCACCTGGGAAAGACCTCATATGGTATAATTACAATGGCTCTGGGAACATCTCCTGGTTACACAACACTTTTTTTCTTTCTGGCATCCCCCAGGCCTGTAATTCCCTAATTAGACCCACATCCCTTTGATTTTAGCTTTGCCCATCTGCTCCGATGCAAATATTCCTGGGAATCCTGTGTTCTTTTTCATCCCAGTCTTAGGACCAATGGATTTCTCAGATCCTTTCCTGGGAATAAGTTTAGCTGAGATAGAGAGATAGTGTAAATTGGGGGCCCTGGAGACTGGGGATGGGGGTGTGAGGAGGGAAGAAATGAGAGTGTGGAGCCTCTACTCAGTCTCTCCCCAGTTATTTTCCATAGTCCTGTCCCTGTTCCCCTCCCCCTCAGTCCCATGGTGTGTGGTCTCACGAAGGGAAGGCAGAGGCTTCCTCTTATAGTTTTTACTTATTACAAAGAGACTTTATGGTCAGGGGAGTAATATTGTTGTTGTTGTTGGGTGCCATCGAGTTGGTGTCCAGTTCATAGCGACCCAACATACAACAGGTGAAACAGTGTTGCTAGTGCTTCTCTGCTATTCATAGGGTTTTTGATGGCTCATTGTTTTTTGGGAGTGGCTTGCCGGGTCCTTCTCCCAAGCCTATAGCACCTGGTGTTCCCAGGCGGTCTCCCAACCCTGCTTAGCTTCCAATATCTGATGGGATTGGATGCCACAGTGGTACAGCTGCAGGCAGTCGGGGAGTCCTAGCAGAGTATTGGGTATCTATTCTAGTCTTAAAAGTTCCCTTGTCTCTGGGAAATCCCAAGCAGGAAGAAGGGTCTCCAACGACTAGGGAAAGGTTATGATTCTTGTTCCAGAAAAATGAATAAAAGTAAATAACAACTTTCTTGGATATACTTTTGCCAATATGAGGGGGACCTTTCCCCCAGAATGGAAATGGACATGAGGACAGCGATCAACTATTCCTGTGATGTGACAGGGATTGTGCACTCGGAATTTGCTCCTCCAGGTCAAATGGTCAACTAAAGTTTTTACTATCTGGAAGTTTTGAGTGGTCAGCGATTTTGACTACAAATGAGATGACCTTTGTGTCCCACCCTCCCTGTTCACCTGATTTTGTCCTGGGCGACTTTTTTTTTTTTTTTTTTTTTAAATTGTTGTTTCCCTGGATGGAAACCATCCTCAAAGGGAACTGTTTTACAGATATGGAGGAGGTGAAACAAAAACCACCAGAAGCATGAAAAGGCATTGAAATCAATGAGTTCAAAACCTGTTTTGAATAGTGGAAAAAAATGTTTCCATAGGTGTATTCCATCACACTGAGGATACTTGGAAAGGACTGATGTGTGAATGGGTAAAAATACACAATTTTTAAAATAAATAAATTCTGTGTTTTGGGGGTATTTTTCCCTTGTATTTAATGAGCATTTACTGTATGTTGAGAATTGGATTAAACGTCTCTGCATACTTCTTTGTTTTTGTTTGAGCCTTTCAGTAGACCTATTGAAGCTGAGGGACAACCTGAATAAGCCCTCTAGCTTCACGTGCTTTTAGTCACGTGCTTTGAGTTGACTTTAAAAATCACTACTTTTGGAGGTCACATGGCTGATGTTGTTGTTAGGTGCTGTCGAGTCATGTCCAACTCATAGCGACCCTCATAGGGTTTTCAATGGCTGATTGTTTCGAGATTGCCTTGGAAGTGGATTGCCAAGTCCTTCTCCCATTTTTGTGGTGCTGGGAATCAAACTCGGGACCTCAGAGAGTGCAGAGCGGCGCTCTACCAAATGAGCTAAACCCCAGCCCCTCACACGGCTGAGCGATATATTATTAGTCCCCCCTAACCTTGCTGTGGGGGGTGTGTGTAGGGTGAGCCTGGAGGACAGTGGTTCCCCAGGTTGTTTTTCAAGAGGGCAGAGCTGCCTTCTAGCTCAGAGTGATTGAAACCACTGACCCTTTGCTTGGGCCTGCGAAGGTGTCTGATGAGTGACCTCTTTGCCCTCAATGGGCTGAAAAGTCAGATCTCCATCCATGTTAATGCCATCATTTTCTGAGCATGTGTTGCATTCAAAGCTGCGAAGATTTATTACACATGCGCAGACCACCGATTACTTTGCTTTTCCTTACCTCCAAGTCACCCTGCTTCTTTATCCCATCAATACCCTCAAACCCTAGGATTGAGGAGGTAAATTTGCCCCCTGCTGTCTCCTCTCTACCTCATGAATAAATGTTTTCTCTTCTGCAAAGCTGTGTATTGACATTTGGTGTGGTGGGGAAACGGGGCCCGGTTTGGCCACACTGCAAGGCAGGTATCATTACTCTCATTTTAGCAATAAAAAAACTAAGGCCAAAGACTACAAGCTAATTGATACTTGATTTTTTTAAAAAATAGCTATCAATGTGCTAACAGCATGGGGTTAAATTTATTATTCCATTGTCTGTATTTTTTTATTTTCTGTTTTATTCTTGTCATCACCTTTATCATTATTGTTTCTTTCCTCACTTAACCTAACCAGTGCTTTTATGGGAATAAAAAATAGTGGTCCTGCCTCAAGTAAGAAAAAAAAGGTGTATATTACTTACTCTTCACTAATAACAATTACAGCACAGTCATTCTGGATGAATTCTACAAATCAGAGTATTGAATATAAAATGATAGCTCAGATTTTAAGCCACGTTAGTTAGGAACTTAAGTTAAATATTTTGTTATAAAATAGTTCCATGTCTTGCTGTCATAGAAGACTGTTGCAGTTATTTTCATGTTATTCTTCAAATTATGCAACTTATTGAGAACACTGGAAAAAGGATGGTGTTCTTTTTTGCTTAATAAACTTTTAGGTATGGTATTTTGTTTCCAATATAAAATGAACTGATTTTTAACCTTCTAATAATCCTTTAGACACTCTCTATTTCCAAGTTACTTCATTCATTACATTTGGCTATTATGTCTCTGCCCTTTGATCTAGAACAATCTCCTCAACTTCTGCTGTTATTCACCACCCTGATGTTTTTGACTGGTGCAGGCCAATTGTTTTGAAAAATGCCCCACAGTCGGGATTTTTCTGAAGTTTCCTTCATGACTACGATCTGATAAAACTTTTTTTTTTCCCCTTTGGCAAGAATACCTCCAAGATGATGCTACAAACTCCTGCTGTGTCACATGAGGACGCCCACAATCCCAGATTCTTTCTTCTTGGTGATGCTATGTTTGATGAAGAACTCGGTTATGCAAATCAGCTTGGATCAGAGGTAAGCAGATAATGGCACTCTCCATTGAAATGGGTCTGCCCTCCCCTTTCTATAGTTTGCTCCATTGGAAAAGGGGCCATCGATGTTAAGAGATGCTATGACTCCCTGAGTGTCTTCATGTATGGAAACAGGGAGTGAGGCATGGGATATTCAGGCACAGCAACAACAAGGACAAAGGTCCTGGGATGAGACACAGTTATGAAGCAGCACAGCCAGCCAGGACTGAAACCCGGTCAGAAGGGGAGGGGCCAGAAATGAGATCCAGGAGGATCAGCCGGGAGCTGAACCTAGACACCTTGCAGGCATTGGTGAGACCCTCGATGCCAGGCTTACAATGATGGGAATGATCAGAAGCTCTGAGCAAGAGGTTGATGCGATCTGACTTCCATTTTTTTCTTGTCACTTAGGATTTTTTTATACTCATTTAGAGTAGTCCTTTAGATTGCTGGGGACAGATTATTTGTAATTGTAATTCCTCTTGTGCACACGTTAAAAAGGAAACCATAAGTGAAAACAATCGTTGAAGGTATTCCTAAGGCAATGAAAGGCATCGCACTGGTCAGCTGGCTAATTGTGATTTAAAAAACCGTCCTGACTTTAGGGATCTTTAATGGCATCTGGCTTCAGATCCAGATCAGGTCATGGCTGGGTGGCATTGTGTGCCTGACCCCCCGGCGTGCCCACCTGACCACATCTCCCTCTTCTTGCCTTGGGCACTTGCACACCCCCCACCTCTGCGTTTATCCCACCTGCACTTTGCTCTGTTATCCCAAACATGTGCCGTTGGCTCACACCGGTGGTCTTGCTAACTGGTCCATGAGTTTTCTGTGCGCTTGGCTTTGTGCACAGCAGTGCTGCAGGGCATTCTTGCTGGGGTGCTTGGGTGCCGCCCACCCTCCCTCTTGCTGCATCCACTGTGTGCGTACCAGTCTTTTCGTCCCTCCTCTTGCCCAAGGACGCCTGGTTGCTCAGGATTTGCTGCTGCGAACGCCTGTGCTCCCAGGGTCCTCCCGCTTGCCCTGGAGCACGTGTGAGCGTTTCTGCAGCGCACAGACCTGGGCAACACTGCATCTCTGCCACAGAGTTTCCAGCTCTGTTTGCCAACAAAATCACATACGTCCCTCCTCCCTCCCTGAATGCCCCAGGGGCCCCGAATCCTGTCCTGCTCAGTCTACAGCCTGGCCTGGTTGTCTGTCTGTGCTGAGGGGCCCTGGGGGAAAGGAGGAAGAGACGGAGAGGGCTGCTTCCCAGCTGCGGTCCTGGGGAGCCCAAGGCAGGCTGCGCTGCTCTGCAGAGCTGGGTGACCAGGGCCCCCGGAGTGGAGACCGGAGCCTCGGGCTGCAGCGCCATGAGCTGGTGGAACCCACGGTGCTGCCCGTGCTGGGCTGTGGGCCTCGGAATCTGGGTGGGCCTGTGATGGGAAGCTGGGTTGTCTCCCCAGGAACCCAGCCTGGCCCCTGCAGCCTTCTGCTCTGCCTATGGCCGGGCGGTGCTTCAAGGCCAAGGCCTGTCTCGGGTATCACAGTTGCAGGGACTTCGGCCCTGGTCATCCCACCTTCCGCTATCTCCGGGGAGCCTCCATCTCCTCCATGCCCCCCTGCCACCTCCTGCCTCCCATGGAGGCTCTGAAGATCCTCGGGGAGGAGCCTGGCGCTGCGGGGCCCACCCTCCAGCTCTGGGGCACGGCAGGCTCCTGGGCTGCTCCCGCTGGTTCTCGTCATGTCTGGGGAGAGGTACCCTGGCTGAGGGTGGCTTCAGGGTGACTGGCACCAGGCCTGGGTCCTTGACCCCACCTCCCTTGCTCCCAGACTGTGGTGCAGCAAGCGGGTGACGGATAGCGCTGTTTATGGAGAAATTGGGGGAGGTGCAGATCTGGGGTGAGCGACCACCAAGAGCTCAGCTTTGATCAATTTTAGTTTGACATGCTTATCAGAAATCGCCCCCACGTGTCATGCCGCGGGGGCCTGTGTGTGGCTGTGATGCTAAAAGCTACGCCACTGGTATTTCAGATACCAGCAAGGCCACCATGGTGGACAGGTTTCAGTTGGGCTTCCAGCCTAAGACAGACTAGGGAGAAGGACCCGGAAGCCCACTCCCAAAATAATTGTTGTTGTTGTTGCTGTTATTGTTTGGTGCGGGCAAGTCATATCCGACTCATAGTGACTCATAGGGTTTTCAATGGCTGATTGCCGAAATAATTGGCCATTGAAAACCTTTTGAATAGCAGAGCAGCTGTATCAAATATAGTGCTAGAAGATGAGCCCCCCAGGCTAGAAGGATTCAAGAGATGACTGGGGAAGAGTTGCCTCCTCAAAGTGAGTTGACCTTAATGATGGGAATGTAGTAAAACCCTGGGACCTCCTTTTGCTGATGTGGCATGACTCAAAATGATTAGAAACACAGTGGCAGCAACAATGGGCTCAAACATAAAAAGATCGTGTGC
>VMDO01027054.1:0-25788 GCA_007922755.1 Pedetes capensis
ATAGAATCTTGCTAAATTACACAGGCTGCCTCTGGCCTTAACTCACAATCCTCCTGTCTCTGCTTCCAGATTCCCTGGGATTATAGGCATGTGTCACTGTGCCTGGTCGACAAGTATTTTCTTAACAAGACTTCAATAGCCCAGGAAGTAGCACCAAGATTCAACAAATGGTATTACATAAAATTAAAAAGCTTTTTCACAGCAAAGGAAGCAATAGAGTAAAGGAAAAGTCCCAGAATGAGAGAAATTCTTTGCATCCCCTACATCTAATACAGCATTAATATCTAGGATATTATAAAGAACATAAGAAATTAAACCCCAAAATAATAAGTAATCCAATAAGAGGGCAATGGAATTGAACAGAGAGTTCTCAAAAGAAGTAATTCAAATGGCCAATAAACATAAAAACTGTTCAATATCCTTAGCCATAAGGGAAATGCAAATCAAAACTACACTGAGATTCCATCTCACCCTAGTAAGAACAGCTAGTATCAACAAAACAACAAATGCTGGCAAGGATGAAGGGGAGAAAGGAATGCTTTTACACTGATAGCGATCCAGTAAACTAGTATAGCTATTATAGAAATCAGTATGGACATACCTCAGAAAACCAAAAATAGAACTACCACATCATCTAGCTATACCACTTCTTGGAATATACACAAAGGAAGATAAGTCATCCTACCACAGGGACAGCTGCACCTCAATGGTTATTGTGGCATTCTTCCATTGCTAGAGTATGGAATCATCCCAGCTGTCCATCAACAGATGAATGGATTTTAAAATTGATATATACACACAATGGAATATTATTCAGCAGTAAAGAATAATGAAATTGTGCTATCTGCAATAAAACCAATGGAACTGGGGATCATCATTTTAAGTAAAATGATACATGGTAGCTAGATCTAGCTTGGAGGAAATTATATAACACACGCTTTTATGCATCTAAGATTGGAAAATACAAAAAGACCCATCATGAGGAGGAGGGGACTAGTGAGAGGGAAGAGAAATGGGAAAATCAGTAGGGGGAAGGTGCACAACATAGGGTAGGAGAGAGGGAGAGAACAAATGAAAACTATAAGATGCAATTCTGTGAAAATCACATGATGAATCTTGCCATACCGTATGTAATTTTAAAAAATCATACTACCCAGGTGCAGTATTGCATACCTGTAATCCCAGTGAGTCAAGACGCAGAAGCAGGAGTAGCACAAGTTTGAGGCCAGAAGCTGCTTGCATAATTTAGCAAGACCCTGACTCAAGATAATAAATTTAAAAGGTAGTATGCAGACTAGTGGTAGAGCACTTGTAAAGTATATACAAGGCCCTGGGTTCAGCACCCAATATCACAAAAATAAATCATACTGTACCTCATAAATATGTAAACAAAAACAAAAAGTGGGATTTCCTACTTTTTTCCCTTGATTACAGACAATTATAATACATGTCTTTCCCACAAAAACTCAGAGCTCCATGACTCCCAAACTAAGATACCATATTTCTCCAGAGATAGGCATACATCAGATGCATCATATCTTGAACTCTGCAGATATTTATCAAGAACATATACTACACATTTAAAACAGAGTGGAAGTACTATATTTAGTTGAGAAGTTCTCTCTTCCATTAAAATTCTTTCTATTCAGCCTTATGGAATTGTAACTCAATACAGCAGCTCTGACTTTGGTAGGATTTCAATGCAAAACAGTGCATCCTTAGATAGTCTACAATGATGAACAGGTCACAAGTATCACCCGATCATTCACCTCTGCTTCAACACACAGTAAGGGACTTATGCCTTAGAACCATCTAAATAAATATAATATATTCTCCTGCCCCTCCAGACAGGGTATCTAAGAGTAGAGCATGTGATGGATAGAAAATGCATTGCCTATCCATCAATCATACATAATCTTCAGGTGGAATTTTCTTCCTTTATACACAGATTTTGATGACAGACTCTCCATTATAGTTACAGAGTTCTTTAAACAATGATGAAAGGGTTTGGTTCTTGTTTTTATTTTGTTCTGTTCTGTTACAAAACATTTCTTTCTTTCTTCCATGCCCTTGATAAAATTTTAAATTGCTTACAGGTACACAGATTCATGCATCTTCTAGCTCTTTTACATTTTCAGAAAAGGAAGATGAGATCCAACTCCAAACTTTGGTCAGATAAGCAAAATAAAATAGGACAACAGTAGAACGGACAGAAATCCCTTCCAAACCTAAAAACTGCAGCTAGCTCCTCTACATTCACACCAAACCTTCAACAAGGTTTCTAGAGTGAAAAACATACTTCTAAAATAAAGGACAATTTGAATGTTTAGACAAGGTTTATGCACAATAACTGCTACAATATTTCCGCTCAGGAAAAACTTCTGTCTTAAAGCATAATAATGAAGAAAAATAAAGAATTTGCTCTCCTTAACTAGTTACAGTCAGATAAGATTATTGTTCATCCTATGCACAAAGAATCAATCAAAGTATTGAAACTAAGATATTAATTTAACAAAGAAGACTACATACAATCACTTTGTTAGTTAAAAAAATTAAATTCACACCTTAGTCACAGTAGTCTTCTGGGAAATATGCAACTTGTTTAATTAGTCGTGGTAAAAATCTGAATATCAACTTGTTTTGGGACTGCAGTCAGCTGATGCCCAGACTGGAAGTTTAGAAGAACCTTTGCTACTCTGTCTAGTACAAACATGTCATTCACTGAGCTGGAACCAAACTCGCCACTGTTTCTCCCAAATATCCCACTCCCGCAAGTCAAAATCTCTGTAGGATTTCCCAACAACTGTGTAAATGAGATAGTTCCCCACACTGACAAATAAGTCAGAATATAATAATGCTGAGCAGAAATGGATTTCCTTCCCTACAAATTAGTGTGGAGGAAAAATATCATTTTGTACAAGTGTCTGCTTTGTCTTAAATCTTGTACCAAAGTGTAGGAAAATAAATTGGTTCTAGTTACCATGAGGACCATTCATCAGAATTAAGATACTCATATTGTAGAGCTGGAAACCTCCTGGAGAGGTCATCAAGCCTAGCCTCCTCCCTATTAATCAAAAGGAAGCCCAACATATGCCCCAGCATGAACTATGATTTGTAATTTGAAGTTGACAGAGTATAGATTTCTGAGAAACCATGAGTAAATTACTTTACCATTTTCTGCCTTTGTATCACCCTCCATAAAAAAAGGACAAGAATAATTTTCAAAGAGCCTCTGCAAACTGATGTGATGTTCACAGAAGAAAAGACATACTAATAAATTAATGCAACAGATTAAATTGTAACTAATAACCTGACGATAGAAAGATATGTGCTTAAAATTACCAGGCATAATTTGTTCTGTGTACAAAAAAAGAAAATTTGAAAATTAAAACTCAAATGCAGCCCTGAATATATGAAAATAGTTGCCCTGTTATTTTATATTTCCTGACCTATCTCTGAGCTATATTTCATGCCATCTGAATGTCTCTAATTTCAGAATATTCAGAATAGGTCTCCTGTGCAGATCCTAGGTTAAAACTAGCATTGAACATTGTAGAGATTTGGAGGGTGGTACTAAGAATATCGATTAGCCAATAATTGGCATGTCCTAGAAAGGAACACAGTTGTGAACTGAACAGAGCATCCCTTTAAAAATGATGTCTTGATATTTAATCATGTTATGCAGCTTCCTTCTTCCCCTTAAAAAACCGCCCAATCAGTAGCTGAGAATCTTCACTGGTCAGCATCAAACTTGACAGCACAGCCCCCGAGCAAGAAGAACTATTTCCGATTATCTGGATTTTCTGCCCATCTGGAGGGGAAGCAGCTCTCGTGCAGATCAGAATTGGAAAATTCTTTTCAGATCCAGAGCCTTCTTTCCATGACAAAGTTAGATACTTTGGGGGTACATTTTTAATACATTAAAAAAGAAAGACAAAAATTACAAGGTTCCACATTTCCAAAAGCCAAGAATGAACATTATATCCTCTGAAAATGTGGATAAGGGAATGTTGTTGTGATATATATGTTATTGCCCTCCCTCCCTCCAGCTCCAGAAAAGATGATTATTTCAACATCCTACATATTTTGCTTGTCGTTAAATAGCAAAAGATTTTGTGAGATCTAAATCCTGAAAAACACAGACAGCAACTCTGTAGGTAGGCATGATATAAAGTAGTAACATTATGTATTATTATCGGAAAGCAGCAACTATAATTTCTCTTCCCATTGCCTTACTCAAAAATAAATATAAACCCCACAAAACCCTAATGTACATACTCTTCAACACATTATATTTTTAACGTGATCATAATTTTCATTTATTTGAAAACTTTTTTAGTCAAATCAGGAATGAGGGAATTAAGTGAAATAACTCTAATTCCAAAGTGTCTAGACTAATGGCCCATGTGGATAGGGATTCATACCCCAAAGGCATTGGGAATAAAAAAAAAATACCTTTTAATTCTAGGTCAACACAAGTATGTGTGTGGCCACTCCCCCAGGGTAGACATCTCTGATCAATCACAGAATATGCTTCACGACAAAATTATCTCCTTTCTCTCCACCACTGTCCTCATCCAAAAGCCTTATATTTTTGTTTTTTGTTTTTTTGTTTTGTTTTGTTTTTTTCTCTCTCTCTCAATACATCATTCTGGGTAATCACTATTTTTATCTCTGAAAGTATTTAGCAAGGAAAAGTCAATATGGTTTCTCATTAAGCTCTCTTCCCACATGGCCACATGGGCACCTGGGTCACACATAAAGATCTAAGGGGATGTTTATGTCTTTCAAAGGAAACAGGTACTCTAGAGATTTTTTCCTACTAATGACCTTTGGAAAAAAATGTCCTACCATATTAGTTTTCTAGGGCTGCCATAACAAAATATCTCAGTGTACATAGCTTATCTAATAGAAATTAATTTCCCCATAGTTCTGAAGACTGGAAGTCCAACACCAAGATGTTGGTAGAGTTGGTTTTTTCTGAGTCCTCTCTCACTGACATGTAAATGGCCATCCTCTTTCTGTTTTTCTCATGGTCTTCACTCTGTACATATCTGTGTCCAAATTTCCTTTTCTTGTAAGGAAAGTAGCCATATTGGATTAGGGCCACACTGTTGTTGTTGTTGTTGTTGTTGTTAGATGCCTTGGAGTGTGGTCTCATAGTGACCTATGTACAACAGAACAAAACACTCCCCCACACTGTGCCATGCCCAGCACTATGTCAGTGCTTCTCTGTTATTCATTGGGTTATCAATGGCTGATTCTTTCAATTGTCTCTGGGGTGGGCTGCCAGGTCCTGATGCCAACCCTATAGCACCCAGTATTCCCAGGCAGTCTCCCATCCAAAGACTAACCAGACCCCACCGTGCTTAGCTTCCAAGATCTGCTGAGATTGGACATCAGGGGAATATGTATGGCTGTAGGCCATACTAATGACCTCATTTTAAGTTTCTTGCCTCTTTAAAAACCTGATGTCCTAATGTAACCACATCCTGAGATACTGAAGGATAGGACTTCAACATATGAATTGGGGGGTGGAGAGTGAACACAATTCAGCCAACAGCCTCACATTATTTGAAACTGATTTATTCTTCAAACACAAGCCAAATTTCACATGATTATCAAGTATCTCCCTTAATATTTCAAATGATAACATGTATTTTTATATTTATGTATTTATATTGATAAAGTTCAACTGAATACTTTCAGTCAGCTGTATCATCATGGTGTGGCACCTATGATAAATTATATATTTTAATATTTATAAAATTCTTTCTGCTTTGTGACATTTAAAGATGAAGTCAGGTTTACAATTATCTTTGCTAGGAGACTCAGAGCCTTATATGGAAATGATCTTTGACCTTGAAATTTCTGCCTCTACTATTTCTTCTCTTCTGAACTTTCTACACATCCAGTTTCATGAAAATTTACACTTTTACAAACCAACTTTCTTCTGTCCTCATTTTTTTCCATTTTGATCTTATGCCTTGATACTGATCATTGTTACTTATGATCTTCCTTCTTCAAGTCATTGTTAAGTCTTTCAGGGATTTAAAATACCATTCCCTGAGAACATAGCCTTAGGATATGTATTTAGGTGTTCTTATACATCACTTAAATAAATAGTCATATTCCTTTTGACCACAAAAGAACATAGTCACAATGGAAAATAATAAGAAGAGCATGTGATGGGCTCTTTAATAATTATAATTTTTAAATGTGCTTTTGCTCTATTCATTAACCTCTCAGCAGTTTCCTGAAAAATTGAAGTTGACATTGTGCACATAAATTGTCAAATTTCCTTCACTGACAAAAGGAAGGAAGCATTTGGAAACACCCATAGAACTTCCAAACTGGTTAAAAGAAAAACCAAGGCCAAAATTAACTAGAACAATAGTAGGGTCATGATGCTGGGTATTAAAAATGCATAGCAATATGAGGAAGTCTGAAAAAATCAACTGTCTAAAACAGTCTCTGCTCCATAATGCTTTTTTTTAAGTTAACATAGAAGATCCAAACAAACTAATAACCATTCACTGCAACTTGAAATAACAATTAATAGATAAGATTTAAGGCAGTCCTTAGAATTAGATTCTCAAAATAAAATCACATGACTGGCAATGCAAAGGATATTTTATTGTGCTGCTATTTCTTAGAAACAATTCCTTGTGTACTGAAACAATTCAGTAGCAGATGATGTACAAATACCATAGTGGTATTTCAAACTGAACTATTGACACAAAGCAATTACTTTTAATACCCATATGTTGCATTTTTTAATCAATTTGCTTGATTACTCTCACATTTTATTATTTAGCAGAGAATCAATTATTAAAAGATTATTCTTTCCATTTATAAAATAATGGGTTTTTTTTTCCTTGCCTGCCAACAATATCCAACAAACATGAACATACTAGAACTTCTGAGTATTTATCAGGGAACAAAATGCAATCTTTTCCTGAGTCACCTTGTACTTGTGCTGACAGATTGACTCACAGTCAGACTTGATGCTTTATGGTTTTGTTGGCGAGACTTCCATCTGCACGACTGTTGGGGTATAAGAATATCCCTGCCTTGGCCACTGTTCTTTTCAGCACAGCTTTACTTGTTCAGTGCCCTTTACTTAACCTTGATACAAAAAAGAAGACAGTCGTAGGCATTTTGCCTTTTACTAAATATATTTTTATTAAATATGTGCATGCATGTCTGTGTGTGTGCAAGCAGAATAGCCTAGGACCACTGCCAAAACGAAGAGTCACAACACAAGTTTGAACAGCAAGTGTCTTTGACTTATTGCTGTGATTATACTAATTGCTCATCTACTTGGTGGGAGGTTGCAGGAAGCTAGTTTGAAGTAATCAAGCTGAGATGGGTCCTCCTATTAATAATAGTTCTGAAAATCTTTATCCACACCAAAAGACATAATCACATTTTCTTTCTATAAAAAATAGATTCATTCTTCCTTCTTCTTGCCATTTCCATTTCTTATATCCAATAATAAATATTTGATAGCTTCTTAGTTATTATATGAATAAACATAAGTTAGCCTTCATTTCATATGTCTGAACATAAAGCATTCAATACTCATTAATGACTCTGAAGTGCAATAAAAACCTACAACACAACAGTAATTCTTTAGGTAGTCTCTTGTAGAGGGTAAATTTTTTTTGTATATATTATTCTTGTGAAAGTATTTCTATGTTATGATAAAAAATGATAGCTTTTTGTCAAGACTTGGATCTTTATTCATTTAGTCAATATTTTATTGTTATGAATAGCATTATTGCATCAGAGAATAATATAGAATCAGCTGGTAAAGTCTTTTCTTGCACCATATGTGCAGCTTAAAACACTTTGATATGCACTTCTCTTTTACTATTCCACTCTGGTAAACAAAGACTGCATTATGATGTGGCAAGAGCTTGTAAGCAATCATTCAAACCCAAAGACCCCAGCTGTGTGAACTCCCTCACTCTACAGATCTTGGCTGTCTCTGAGCTATAGTTTACCAATCAGTATAAATTGGACATTAACATCTATTTTAGAGCTGTTGTGAGAATTAAATAACCAGCATCCACAATACCCATACCATAAAATTCACACAAAAACTTACAGTGACTCTCCTTTCCCTTAAATTCCTCTAAAAAATTCTATTATCTATTATATACAATATATATGCTACATATGTATATATTTTTTACTATTGGGACTTCACGAAGTATTGCTTATTTCTGCTGCTTTCTCATTCTCCTCTGTATTTAATTCTTCTCCACATGCTAAGAAAGTATCAACAAAACCAATGTTATGAAATCATTTTAAGAAATGTCTGCATGAAGATATGTAACTTTAAGTTCATAAATTAAGATTTGATAAGTCACAAAACATGAATCATCAAACAATTAAGCAGTGGAAACTGAAGATTACTAAGAAGTACCTAGACTAATGCTTTGATTTTGGGGGAAAAAAAAGGAAATTATAATTAGAGAAGTTAATTGACTTACTTAAAAGCATGGAGTTGCAATATTTCTTTGTATACAAAATGCTCATGTATACTCCAGAAATTATATATTTGATTTCATTTTCACATTGTACTCAGAAAAATTAATGTAAAATAATATATTTTCAGGCATTATCTACATATTTGAAGGTAATTATTTCTATATGTGTAGGGTTTTGCAAATGAGGATATGGCTTCACAACCATTCCTCAACTGTACTGTACTTTTGTATGTGATCAAAATTCACACGCATGTGCATACACACATGCACACACACACAAGTTTAGCTCTCTACTCTGGGGTTTTTAAATGATTTCTGTAACTTGAGATCCTAGAACACACCCGTATATTAAGTATATTCAACATTTGAACCCGCAAAACTTCAGAAAGAGCTCATCCTAGCATCATTAAGGAAAGAACTACTAGAATAGAAATTTAAACATCCTAATGAGCTGTGAAAACTTAAAGGTGGAAAATTCCCAATGTTAAACCTAGTTTTTTCAAAAAGTGAGAAGGTATTTAGGAATATGAAAATGGCATCTGTAATGAGTAACATGCATTCAGGCAGGAATTATGGAGAAAGGATAATTCTCAAGCCTTCTTCCTAAGCCTCTCCTAACTTCCTCAAAAAGGGAGCCACTCTTCCCACAGGGATTTAAGTAACTATTTCAAGATTCCTTCTTTGCAACCACTTCCTCATGTGCATGATGGAAATTTGACAGGTTAACATCAGCCCCTTCAAAAATAAATGTATGTGGTAAAAACAAAATGAAATACTGATACTATTTGTCCACTGAATAAAGATTGTGAAACATTCCTTAGGGCAAAATAGTGTGAATATTAAAATATCATTTCTAATGATATGTGGCTGTATCAATCCTGCTGTATTAAGACATCTTTGGATGAACCAGTTATTTAATACCTGAACTTACATCACCAACTTATTTTAACATGACTTATGCAAAGAAAATAAACTGGCATAAGAAAACATGTACCACTCGTATAAGAAATATCAGACTATCTAAATCTGATAGTATTTTTGTTCAATAGTCACTGTCCACATAACTTATAGGGGTTTTGCCCAAATGATACTCCTATGAGGTCAAGGAAAACTCTGCTTTTGGAGAAGGAACTTGAAAGACACCAAAGAATAAAAACTGATGTACAAGTGTTTTAAAAATTTATGTTTATCCAAAACTTGTTTCTCTGCCTTCTGGATATGATTATATTTCATTGAAATTTCCATGATATCTTGGACACCAATTCACAAAGAATAGATATTGTTATCTATGACTTGGGTGATTGGCTGATCTAGTCCTTCCTCTTTCCTTCCAATTGCTGTTCAACAAATCATATAGTAAGTATATAGTTGCTATAGTGAAGCAATCAAGTGGAAAACAATGTTCTTTCTCCCTTGGAAAGTATTTTCTGCTAACACAGCATACTTTTCAAAGCCCTTGAGTATTTGGTGATAGGCACCAGATAAACACAAAAATAACTAGATAAATAACTGACAAAACACTGTACATTATTTGAAGATAAATGTAAGCACAACACCAATTGCAAGATTAATACTTGTCATCTTTTAGAAAATGCTTCTAAGCTAAGAAGACCATACTATTACATCAGATTATGAAACAGCATTTTGTAAGTTAAGTTTTTGTTTAACAGTGAATATTTTCTAAATGCTGAGTAACGATGATATCGCACAATTCAACTCTGTATGAAGACTGAATGATTAAATAATTGTCAAAATCAAAGACTTCTGTTTGTGTTACAAAGGACTGGTGGTTGCTTGTAAATAAGAACTGAAAAGAATACAACTCAATTAGCAATCAACACCAATGGAGGATAAGTTTTGGAATCCTTAAATGGGTTATGAGATTGAGTATGAAAATCATATGTCCATTTTTCTCAAAAAATGTCACAGATGCCATAAACAATACATCTATGAATGATAAAGAGATCAAAATAAAACTCTTGGTGCCTGAATCATGATGAGAGAGTGTTTTATTTTGGAGAAGCAAATCAATATGTTGGTAGGCTAGACCCACCAGGCCCATTGGCAGACCATTGTGCTATGCTCATTCTCATTGTGGCACATACCATGCAAAGATGGTGACGTGTGGAAGCCAGAGCAATTCCCTCTATGTGTCATGATTGTGAGAAAGACAGGGCCTGGCTGCTGCTAACAGCCAGTGATGGTATTAGTTGGTCTTCTGCAATGGTAGCAGCAGAAAATTCAGTCAACATATTTTAACCTTCAGAGTTATTCAGGCACATTCTGATCTCACCAAATGGGCTGATAAGAGTGAAGTACAAACTTGGCATCAAACAGCTGTTTCCAAACAACCAATGGGAGGCAAGGCAAAGGAGTGCTTTTTTCTGTTTTTAGATACAGTCAGAGCTTTACAAGGATAAGGCTTCAACAACAATCTTTCCATTGCATAAAGCACAAAGAGCTATCCTTTTAAATGTATCAGAACACAGCAGGGCAAGGGGGGAAGGGGGAGAAAAAGAGGGGAAAAAATAAAAGAATAACTTAAATGCTATGAGGTAAAACCAACCAGGTTCTCAGGCCAAAGCATAGCATGAACATTGGATTATGCAGTTGATTCGATTCTAATTCAAGTCAAACTGGTTCCATCATTCACTTACAATCTTCTGTCTTTTTTTGTTTGTTGCTTATCATGAAATCTGATCTATTTGTAGGTTTAATACAGGGACAGGGAAAAGACTGGCCTAACCTCAGTATCATAGGAGATTGTACTAAATGTGGGAGTGAGAGCAATAATTCCGCAGCTTCCTACTTGGACATGGGCCCAGCTTCAAGAAATAAAAATAGAAGTGTCTGAATGTAACTAAAAAGCTCAGCCACATGGAATTAAAATGCCAATTCCCTTCAGCCTTCTTTTTCCACTCATCAGAATTCCAAAGTCAACAAATTAAAAAGCTCCTACAGTCAAGTATCTTTTTTGGTAACCATGATTTGAAGTTGCATTGATCCAAAATGACTAAATATTCAGTATTTCCACCCTCACTGTTCTCATTCTTATAAAAAATTATCAAGTTTCAAAGAATTATCAACTTTCAAATGTAAATAAATATATATGCCATAAGGAACTACATCAACAGGACTGTAATTTTTTAGTTAATGGTCATTCTTATGACCATTACAAAATGCACTTATATTAATTTTCCTTACTTTCTAAGTAAACACAACATTTTAAATTGAAATAAGAAAAAAGCATTTCCTAACATTTTACCAACCTCTGTTTCTAATTTGCCTAAAGGCTTTGTTTAGCATATTCTCAGTATCATATATTCAAAGTGGAAGAATTGAAAACAAAAAACAGATTTAGGAACTCAAGGTTTACCACTTATGTGAAATGGTAATGTGACATACCTCACAATGACTATATCTATTAATTGTTTTTATGTATGCTTCTATAATTTTCCTCCATCTTCTGAATAACAGACATATCCTGGTGTTCACAGAAAAACTGAATTTCTCTTTCACTCCACTATTTAGTGATCTTTTGCCTGAATGGGATCTCTTTGAAATTAAGGGGAGCTCGTTGTTTAAATGAGGTACTTAGGATGCAATTAGGAATAAGAATCTGACCCAGGCCATTTTAAATTCATGTTTATCCAGCATTCATCATTTTCTCCTCTAACATATGAATATAGTTTCCAAAACCACAAACCTCACAAGTGTTTAGATCTCAGACTTGTAAACAGGTTTGGTTTCCTTTTATTGAACGTCTTCCTTCCTCATCACTTATTGCATTCAGCTGGCTCTAATTCCTCTCCATGTACTTAAAGAAATGAAATATTTTGTCTGAATTAAGAGTAATCATGTGTTTGAGAAGATCAATCCTAAAACAACAGAAAAGTGAATTGTTTTCAATGAATCTGTTTACAGTGACTGAGCAACTAGTGCTTAGATGAATAAATAAAAAGACCAGTAATTTTATTGAATTATATTGTTCAATTTCAATTGTGTCTCTTAACGTAAACAGCTCAGTGATTGATGTATTATTGAATATTCGTGGAGTGTGTCTGTAATGAGTATGTTTATAAATGATCCTCTGAGAGTAAATCAATGTTAGAAAGAATCTCTGTTGATTTAGAGTTTAGATGACTGCAAATCAAACTTTAAAATGCCCAGAATTTAACATCCAGTTATTTAAAATTTAAGAAGGAAAATAAAAACACCTGCAAACAAAAGAGCCAGTGATTTGGGGAGAAAAAAGGAAAGAAGAATTTTTATTAACCTTTTGTAATATCTGAGACCATTATTTCAAAGCATCCTTAAAAACATCACCATGAGCCAGGTGTGGTGGCACACACCTGTAACCCCAGCACCCAGAAGGCTGAGGCAGGAGGATTATGAGCTCAGCCAGGGATACAAGACCCTGTCTCAAAAAAAATTTGCAGAACATGATGGAATAATCAAATAGAAAAATATATTAATACCTTCAACCAATCATAGTTTTCTTTTAAAACTATGTGATTATTAACTTCCAGACAAATCCACTTATTATTCTACCCAATGGATCAATCATCAAAAATACTGCTTTCCATACACTACTGAACTACATCAATTCCTAAGTTTCCCAGATGTCCAAGTATCTAAACTGACTGACAAGGCAAGTCACCAACACCTTTTTTTGTGAATACCCAAGTGCATAATACCTAACTTCATCCCTTCAAAATTCACAAATTTCATGGTTTCCCTCAATTGTTCCATATTCTAAATACCTGTGACATGGTTGAAAACACTAATAAATCCTTAATACATATCTTTTATTATCCATGGAATGGCAGTTCATAAACCCCACACCCAAATGGAATGCTTACATAATTTCCAAATAGGGAAATGCCTAGGAAATTCAATAGACATTATACTCAGCAGTTATCCCTAGTCATATATGTTGATTTAGCCCAGGGTCAGACAAGTAATATCTCTGTCACAAAGTGATAGAATGTGCTCTTCCAGTGATGCCTCTTCTTTCTCACAACTTCCAGTGCTATCTTTTCACAGATTACATAATCCAGCTTCTGATTGTACACTCACATACTGATAAATGTCAATCATATATGTACAGCACCTAAAATGGTATTTCAAAACTAAATTATATTTCAACTTATTCCTGTCTTATGTTTTCAACTGATTGATACCTTCATCTAAAATTCAACATTTTTCTTAAACCAACTCTTCTTTCTGACTCCTCTTTCTATAAATGTGCCAAAATTCTCCTACTCAGCTCAAAACTCAGAGTTGTCTTTTCTATTTCCCATCTACCAATCTGCTACCACCACTTTACATTCATATTTTTCTCCACAATTTGCAAAGTGTTTTCATTTATGCATTTTTATCCATGTAAATTATTAGGAAATAATGGCT
Organism: Pedetes capensis; assembly: GCA_007922755.1. Taxonomy (NCBI): domain Eukaryota; kingdom Metazoa; phylum Chordata; class Mammalia; order Rodentia; family Pedetidae; genus Pedetes; species Pedetes capensis. The sequence goes on from VMDO01027054.1 coordinate 13,908, forward strand.
TAGGAACTTGTTAACTGTAATCGGGTTCACAGACCATCAGCATAAGTGTCACACAGGAGCTTGTTAGAAATGCAGCTCATTCCTCATCCTCAACTAAATGAATCAGAATCTACATTTCAAGAATATTCTGAGTAAATGGTACATTATGGTATTTTAAGGTCTGGGGTTTATTCATTTGGTAGACTACTTCTCTGCACACTCTGAGGCCCTGGGTTTGATCCCCAGCACGAGAAAAAATGGGAAAAGGACCTTGCAGCCCACTCCCAAAAATCAGCCACTGAAAACTCTATGAATAGCAGAGAAGCACTGACATGTTGTGTTGGGGAAGGATTCGTTCTGTTGTACATAGGGTCTCTATGATTCGGACCCAACTCAGTGCACCTAACACCACCAAAAACAATGCTGTTTTAAACACTGTCTAGGATAAAGCGATAGATTTGCTTAAAATATCACAGCCAATAAATGGCAGAACCAAAACTAAATACAAAATATTCTAAGCCCTGGTTCCCAATCCCAAATGTGGTGCTCTTAAAAATGTGGTCTTCAGACCAACAGCAGTAGCATTACCTGGAAATCACCAAAGAGAAAATTCTTGGGCCTTGACGTGGATCACTATATCAGAATCTCTGGAAGTAAAGTCAAAGAATTGGTGTGCTTATAGATTCTCCAGGTAACTATTATTCACATTTACATTTATAAAGCAATATTCATGCATTATTTATCTCCTACATTTAACTAGGCACCAATTCAACTCTGATTGTTCCTTCCTTACTATGCAATTTATCACTTCCCACATCTAACTCAATATTCCCTTTTTATACATGAGCTAATAGCCATCTTATCTGTTTTTAACCATCCAACCTAGTTACATCTCTCTCTGAGTTACTTATTATACATTCATTCATTCATTCAACAAATATTTTGGTGTCCCAGATGAGTCCACTGCAAAAATTTCAGTGGCCCCCCATTGCTTCCTAAATAGAGCTATTATGTTCATATGCCCTTAATGGACCTCCAGTACCCTCCAGCTCCCATTCCTTACAGTTCTTACTATTGTGCTGCATTCAACTTTACTCCAAATAAAAAATTAGAAGGAAAAAAATCAAGAAAATACAGTAATATCAAAGAGGACATATGTCTAGGTAAGATTCTATCACCAGCAGCAAGATCAAAACTAGCACTGAATTGAGGTCTTTGCAGGGCAGACACTCCTTAGTTAAGCCAAAATTTATCTTAGAAAGTAGTCGGGTTGGACTCTACTGGTTGAAGAAAGTGACATGAAGATGCAGTGAGGAAACATGGACCAAGGCAGTTTTTATAGTCTGGAGGGAGCTCTTTGAATCATGACTTGGTACCAGTACCACTATGAAGCCACATACATGAAGAACATAAAAGAGAGTTAAGAATGGCTACAGTAGAGATCCATATTCTTTGAATTGCTGAATGTTAGGAATGTAATAAGCTTTAAGACCTTCAAGCGACCCTCTGCCTTATTATAAATCAGATAAATGATCTGCACTACTATTAAACATCTTATACTAAATCCAGTTCCTTGCTCCCATGTTCTGATGCCCACTGTGGACCTCATGCTACAGCAGTGATTTATAATCCTGGCCTCATCCTAAAATCATCACTGGAGTTTTAAGAAAAATCTTTACTTAGTGCTCACATCCACAGATTATATTTAATTGATCTCTGGTAAGGACTGGTCCTTTTACTTTCTTTTGTTTTATTATTTTGGTTTTATTTCCCCAAGTAATTCTAATGTGAAGTCAGGATTGAGAATCATTGCACCATGCACTGATTCTCATATCCCAGCACCTAGTAAAATGGCACATTAATACTGTGGGTTGGGGATGAGGCCATGACTCTCCATTCTTAACAGTTTCCCAAGGGAGGCTGATGCTGCTGGTCCACAAAACACACTTTGGGGAACAAAGCATCACATGATTTCAGCTTTCATTATTGTTTTCTCTGCCCTTCAAAGGACTTCCTTCTTTATGCACAATCAAATATGGAAGCCTCCCTTTCAAAGTTTCTCCTTATGAGCCAGGCACTGTGGCTCATACCTGTAATCCCATTGAGTAGGGAAGCTGAAGTAGGAGGACTGCAAATTTGTGGCCACAGGCAGCCTGTGCAACTCAGCAAGACCCCAACCCAAACTAAAAAATAAAAATGGCCTAGGGGTACAGCCCAGTGGTAGCACACTTACAAAGTATATGCATGGCCCTGAGTTCAACCCCCAAGAACTAAGGGAAAAAATGTCTCTCCCTATATCTTATATGGGCTGGGATTTGGCTCAGTGGGTAGAGCGCTGTGCTGCAGTCTCTGAGGTCCCCGAGTTCAATTCCCAGCACCGCAAAAGTGGGAGAAGGACCTGGCAATCCACTCCCAAGGCAATCCCGAAATAGTCAGCCATTGAAAACCCTATGAGGGTCACTATGAGTCGGATACCGACTGGATGGCACCTAACAACAACAATATCTTATATACTGTATCCATTAACAAATGTAACAAATATCTGAGTTCCTATTATGTGCCAGAAATTTGTAGGAATAGTATATAAAGTGGCTATCAGTTATCAAAATCAGCTTCTTTACAATAAAAGTGTGAATAACATAGATCAAATTATTCAAAAGCACCAAATTCTAACTGGTAGTGGTGGTGGTGTTAGGTTCAGTAGAGTCAGGTCCAATTCATAGCGACCCTATGTACAACAGAACAAAACACTCCCAGACATTTTGTTATGTTCAGTACTATTTCAGTGCTTCTCTACTGTCCATAGGGTTTTCAATGGCTGATTGTTTCAGGAATGGGCTGCCAGGTCCTTTTCCCATTTTTGCAGTGCTGGTGATTGAACCCAGGGCCACAGAGTATGCAGAGCAGCACTCTACCAACTAAGGTAAACTGCATCCCTTACTAGCATACTACCTTGAAAATGTCTTAGAGATAAAAAAAACAAGAGGAAGAAAAGTACTATATAGTATGGAAATTTTGCAACCCAAGAGAAAGAAAATAATTTTAAGCAGTGTGTATCTGAGTTTCTCTTTAAACAAAGATGATAAAAGTAGCAACATCACAGGATTTTAGCAGGACAGTGAGAACATGCATTTAATAGTGCTTTATAAACAGAAATGTACCATATTATACTCATAAACTGACTCTTTACACTGAAATCTTGAGAAAATTTTCCAAAAGATTAACTTCTCATTTATGTATAATTTCTCACAAATAAGTTCTGCAAATATTTTTTAACACTTAACAGCTTTGTGAATTTAGTATACATTCTTAAACAGAGGAAAAATCAATAATGACAAAGCTAATATACCTTTTCCCATAATAAGGCCTTCATAACTAACTACTTGGATTAGATATGCAAATCTTTAAGTATATGATGTTCAAATGAATTCTTTATCCTTTTTAGAGATGCTATAATAAGTTCAAAGCAGTAAGGGGAGGTCATAAAATATGCAAAGCCCTACAATATAGACAATTACTAAATACATACTTATGAAAAGATCCTCTCTCCCAACTAAAGCACATGTATCCCATTAAGAAAAAATCTTTTACAAGTGGTTTTGTCCCATCCAGTTTTTATAAAGAAAAGGGGATTGTCATCATGTCCACCAAAAAACAGGATGCTTCTTGTTTTATAGATCTTACAGATTTTGTGAGATTATATCCTGCTCTTTAGTTGAGAAATTCTCAACATGCAAAGTTTATCAGAAACAGTCCAAGAGCAAATTTCAGTCATTTCCCTTTTTTGTAGTCATAGCAACGACAACCAAAAAAAAAAAGCCCTCAAGAAATGTATGTTTAAGTAAAAGTTAACTCTAGTTACTCATACAAAAAATCTATACAGCTGTTTTTTATCACTATGTATACTTTGATTATATTTGTCTAACTTTTCTTCTAAAATAAATTTTAGCTTCAGCTCATCTAAAAAATGCCGTATAGGATAAGATCTAATGTCTATCAGAGTTCAGGTAAAATTCATTTGAATATTTCTGTTATTTTATAACTTTCACCGGGGCCATCTGGGTGCTTTTGAAATGATTTTCAAGCTTAGTCTTTATGTTTGAATGAAATCAATATTGTTCTGTTGTGTGATGTTTTAAAAAATACCACTGACAAGTGTGTCATTTTCTCCTTTAAAATCATCTCAAAAAATAAGTGAACAAATAATATCTGAGGAGTAAAAAAACACATAGAAACAGACAGCTCTGAAAGGACAGGTGGCAATCAAATTCATACCTACCACAGTACCATGATTAGTTTGAGAGGCATAATGTCTATGAACAAGAAACATATTTTTGCTACTGATCAAATTCAAATATTCTAGAGACTTGGAATTGCAAACATTTGCTTCCCTGCCTGCCAGGGGGCAAATACAGGCAGCAGCTAGAGAATAATTAGTAGAAATATGACAACAGGGAGTAACATCAAATATTATTAGTTAAAATGACAGAAATGCAAACCATGAAAACTCAATATATGGTCAGCAAGGAATAAATGAAAAAGATTTCCAAAAGGGTTATGCTGGGACTGAAAAGGAAATTTAATATATAAATGATATCTTTTAAAAAACCATTCCAACATATATGCACTGCATGTTTGCAGGTCAAAATAAATTGTCCTTCTGTGATGGCAAATCATAGCAGATCTAAACATGGCCTTAAAATCCACTTAGGTAACAGATGATTGAAAATAAGGAATTTTACATATCTTCCTTTCGCTATCAGTCACCTTGAGGATGGAAAGTCAAAGAGTTGGTAGTTGTATATTACCTTCTATAGCACCAACACTGTGATGCAATGGGTGCTGAGGAAGGCAAATTGGCGGGCATTTCCTGGGTTCTCTAACACTGTGTGATTTAAAACAAATGAAAAGAGCAAATGCCATAAAATCTTTACCCACCAATTTTTCATGAACTAGATATTGCTTTTGCTAGTGTCAAATCTTCTCTGAGGATAATTTTCAATTTCTTGTTCTCTCTAGCTCCAGCTGATCAAATGGATACTTTACATACAGAGTCATCACCTTTTGCATTTCTAAGCCACTTTTCCTTCACTGGAAATGGCAGCTGCCATAACTGCCCTGGCAGGACTTCTCTATCGGCATGGTTATTTCAGTTTTCTCCTTATAATAATGACATTTTCTCACCCACATCTCTGTACCTCTTCAAACGCTTAGTAATATAATTTCTCTAATATACTCCAAACTATACAGTAAGGGAATCTTTCTAGAAGCTTCTGGCCAGGAAGGAAAAGAGAACAAGTTGAGTTCAAACTGGAGAAAGACCACCCTCACTGAGCAGAAACTGCTCATCCTCTGATCATTACCATCACCTATTCCAAAGCACTGACTCTGGTTGTACTTGCCTAATGTTTACTCTTTAATTATGTTATGCTCATTATCCAGAATAGCACTAATGAGACCAGAAAACACAGACAAGTTTACAAGTAATGGTTGCATTCTAGTCTAATTAATGGCTAATTTCCTATATCTAAAGGTGAAAGTAAGAGCAGAGTATTATTTTTCTCTAGTCTAGTGCATCCTCACTTAGGGAACAAAGATTAATAAAGAAAAGGCAAGTACTTATCCTTCCTGCCACTCCTCCTCCCTAGATGAAGGAGAGGACAGTCAGAATTGCAGCTCCACCACTGCAGGCTGGATACAACCACTAAAAACTAGCCTGCTACCCACAGAGAGAGGCTTTCCTAAGATAATTTACTATGAGAAATAGAGATGCTTCTAAAATGCCTATAAGGCAAATTGCCTTTATTCTGAACTTTCCCTTGAAGACTTCCTAGAACTAAGGATTTAAACCTCTTCTACTAACTTCAACTATCCATAACTGAATTTTTTTTTAGTTGGGATGATTCTTGGGTCAAAAATGAGTTGATTGAGGAATATCTAACTAATGGCAAATAACTGATATTTTAAGGTCAAACATCAACGTTAACTACTTTCAAGGAAAATTCTGCATACCATGCATCCTTCTGATAGAGAATAATCACTGTTTATAGCCCACCAGTAAGAATTTTATTTCCAGTTATTGGATTGATACTTCTCCTGATACATGCTCATGCAATTTCAATCCATATCACTTCTGATCAGAGTAAAAACCCAAAAGGAATTTTTCAGTAATCTAAGTAGATTTTCTAGTTTTAAAATTCAAGCCATGATTTGGCCTCATAACAACATAATTTAACAACTGGATTAAACAGTCTAGATCTCTGTGTTCTCTTTGGTCAAGCTCTGAAAGTATAAATATTTACAATAAGCCAAGTTTAGGGTTCTCACAAAAGCATTTACACAGGGAGTTGCTTCAGGTAGAAGCACTAAACCTGGGGTACATCTCTATTATTTTCCTTACTAAGCTGCATTAGTACCTCTTTCTTTGCATGTCAATAATGTACACCTGGACTTGGACTTTCCCGACGACAAGAATAGTGTCTTTCACATGCATTTCTCTCTCTGTGGCTCAGTATGGCCCAATAATCCTTGCTAAATGAATAACTACTGCCAGGAAATGTTTGTTACATGAATGGATCTATCAATCAATCAATGAAGAAGCACTGCAGACACATCTTCCTGGCAGAAATCCTCTCATTACAAGAGTACACAATTACAAAACAAAATTAGTAGCTAACAACTTGAACTCCTGTATAATTCCAAGGAGCCTCTTTGAGTGGAAGGGCCTTCTGTCAGAAACAGCCATATAATAGTTAAATCAATCTTATCTTTAAGTATTTAATTATCCATTTCTCTCTACTCATTTAGGGAGGTGCTAATCTTACTGATTATATTACTATTAGAAAAGAGTTCTGACTCATAGAGAAAAATAGGGAGAAATTTGTGTTTTAAAAAGTAACATTTTGTGCAAACCACACAAACCTCTGAGCCCTATTAAAATCACTGATAAGAAATCTTAGAAAAACATTCTCCAGTAATGCCTAACTGGGCTCTTGCAGCAAAGCAAATTGTTTTTTCTTGGCAAACATCCCATAAGCAATAGGCAGCAAAAAATTGTTTGTTCTACACACACACAAGTTCTTATATGGATCTGCACTTCTAATGCCAAATTTGGTTGTATCTCAGATGCTACTTTAACTGCAAAGAAAATTGGCAGGTCTTTACCAAGGACCAGTTAGTTGATCATTAGCAGGAACTCCATAGTCAACAGAATGAATTCAAGTGTTACTGTGGCCAGTATCAAAAATCACTCTGTCCATTTGGCGAAAGATTCCTATATATTTTCTTCCTCTTTCCCTTGGCATGATTAGCATGCAGCACACAGAAGGTATACTGCTTGCCCTTTAGTAATATAAATGTAAAATAACTTAGACTAAGAAGAAGACATTAATATCAAAAGGAATAACAGAAGAAACATACACTGGAGCATTGTGATAAATCATTAGAAGACCTGCAGTAGCCAAGCTACATGGGTTAAGCTAGAAAAGACTGAGAATCAAGAATTCAAATCAATGTTTTGGATGAGAGAGAAATATATTGTTGAACCACTGGAACTCAAGTAAACATTTGGGAGGGAAAAGGGTTCCATATGATAAACCTATAAGGAGCGAAGAGTGTGAACACATATAAGGAAAATTCTATAGGTGTTACTGCATAGTTATGCATATGCACCTGAGTTACACACACACACACACACACACACACACACACACACACGGGCTGGAAGTGTACAGTATGCATTTTGAGAACCCTCTTACCAGTTAATGTGACTGTTGTTTACTGAGAGGTAAAAAATGGCCTTCAGCTAAACAAGATATAAATAACTAATTTTCAGAGTTTGTTACCTTTCTCGGGAATATCTATATATCTTAAAGCTGACTCCTTTGTCTGCCTTACACATAGGCGAGAGTAAACAGAGAGTGACTAAAGGTTGGAGAAGGGGTTAGAAAGCAAGGCAGAATGGCCAGCCAGATGTGTGCTGCTGCTCAATTACATGGATTTTATGGGAGACCACCCAGACATGAACTGTAAGAAGAATTTGACAGCTTGCATCAGGTTGACATTTTCTTTTGATATTCATCAAACTACCTATTCCATCACTTAACATTCCTCTGCTTTTTCTATGTTAGAAATTATGCTCAAGAAAGAGCTTTTCAAAAAAATGGTTTATTTATTACTCTATATATTAAATAGAGGTTTATATGATGATAAGGCAAGAAATATGAGAACTAGATGTTCACTCAGTTTTCAATAATTCCTTCCAATGAAAGGGGCAAATTAAGGAAAAATTCTTTTAGGCTTAAAAGACTGTAACATTTCCTTCTTGAGTATTCACATTGTTTTGAAACTTTTGTGATATTATCTTGCAGTGTTTGTTTTAGAGCATGTAGACAAAAGACCAAGGCAAGATAGAAAGCATTAAGGAATAAAAATGAGAATAGAAATATTGTCCTGAGGTTAATCAAAGTAACAACAAAACCTCCAAATAAAAAGTGGCTAAACATTTTGCTGACAGTTTATGCAGGTCATATTTCGCTATCTCCAATTGTTTTGGATTTGGCTGATTCTATGTTCAAATGTTCAGTGTCAGAGATATAATAATTTTTTTTGCTTTATGAAAGGAAACACTCAGAAAATGTCATAGTAATTTATAATTGATTTATGATACCCAAACTCTGGATGATATACTTGTTTCTTAATGAATCTTATTGTCAATTCATATAATCCCTATACTATACACTGAGAATAGGAATTTTAAAGGGGCTAGGATTTAGCTCAGTTGGTAGAGCGCTGTGCTGCAGTCTCTGAGGTCTGAAGTTCAATTCCCAGCACCGCAAAAAATGGGAGAAGGGCCTGGCAATCCACTCCCAAGGCAATCCTGAAACAGTCAGCCATTGAAAACCCTCTGAGGGTCGCTATGAGTTGGATACTGACTTGACAGCACCAAACAACAACAACAACAATATTTAAAGGCCTGAATTTATAGAATATCTATGTGCTCACTGCTATACAATGTGGTATCTGCCAGAACAGGTCACTGTTTCAACTAAGCTATATTAGCAGTTGGTAAACAGAGAAGGATCAAATTCTGTATCGGAAGAAACTGCAAATCTTTGGAATATGTCAGTAATTAAGGGAGTTGAGGGAAAAAGAAATTCCATGAGCTATATGTAGCAATAAGGAATGCTTGAATGTGGCAAAATTCCAAGGAATGAAATCAGAGTTGAGAAGTCAGAAAAATAGTGCTAAAATATCTTCAAAGAGAAATTAAACTTCTATTTGAGACAATGATGTCTAGCAAGCATAGCTTTTGAAAACCAGGGTCATGCATGTAGTTACCCCCCAATTCAGCCCTATCCATGAGAGCTGAGGTAATTGCTACACTTATTGCGTTTTCTTTCCATGTGAACACCACTTCCCTTTCATAATGGAAGAAACTCAAAAAATACAATTAAATGCTTAGAGATTCACATTGCAGAAACACTGCTGGACTGTGGAATGAGATGTGTGGCAAAAGCACATCTAAGTACTTTGTTTTTGAGTGAATCAGACCAAAGTGCTGCTAGCTTGCTTTATCTTCTTGACCACATGAATACTCCAGAATCTAAACCAAAGAAAAACGTTAGAGTTGCCTCATTATTGTTAGGGTTGCCTCAGTGAGATCTCTGCCCAAGCCCCAGAGAGAAAAGGGGTAAAGAAGACTGAGGTCTCAGCTCCATATGTAGGTCTTTTTAACCAAACTGCTGAAACTCCAGACAGTGAAGTCTTCTTCAAAGACACAACACTGCCCCTGAAACCAACAATAAGTATATAAGAGTGTTCTCTCAATGTGACCTGATCCCTATATTATCAGGGCCTCAAAATAGACAGGATGAAAACCAATGCACTATTTCAGTCTGTAAAAACAAAAAGCAGAAAGTCTCAGGCACTATCATAGTAACTGTTACACACACACACTTTGGGAGAACCCATTTTTGTAGCCTTCTGCTTCATGCTCTGGCATCCTGGTTTAGTCCTGTGCTCTTAACAGTATCACCTTAGACTTGTGAGAAGTAGATTGGCCTGAAGTCTGAGAGTACTACTACTGTTTCTGGATTCTGATCAAGTGGTTGAAATCCAGTTACCATTTGTAAGACTTTTGGAAAACCCACATAAAGTCTCTGCATTTCAATTTCTTCATCTGAATAAGAAGATAAAAATTGACTCTTCAAAAGCATAATTATGAAGTTAATTAGTTAAAATTCACAAATCTCTTAGCTCTGTGTAAGAAATATGGCATGGATTGACTAAATGTCAGGAACTAACCACACATTGTGAGCTCCTGAGAGTCTAAACATCACAGCTCAATCCTTACAATCTCCTTTGCTGCTTGTGACCTTAAACAGCCAGAACTGCTGAAAATTGATTCTTATTTGCCTACATTTATACTTTGGGGACTCAAGTATTCAAACATGCCATAGATAGCACATTTATACTCCATTAGAGATCTACTCCAGCTTTACTATGGCATTTCATAAAACTCCTTTTCAATTGTTTAGTTGCTCCAACTGTGAAGTGATTTGAGATTTTCTAAAAGGCCCCTAGAGCAAAAACAGACATATTGGTATTTGTACTTCCAAAGCATTCTTAATAATAGTTTTGAAAACGATATCTAAACAATAGATTTTGAAACATAAGAGACTGTTTCAAGTATTATTGTATAACTTTATATAATTCTATAGTTCCTAAGTAGCCTGGTCTTCAGTATCCAATTTATCATGTGTATAAATCTTCCAAATGTCATGTCCAAGCTAAAATAAAAGTTCATAAATGAAGACACAGAATCAGCTTCATGTTTAAAACATCTAAACTGACTTTGCCATAGGAAAAAGGTTACATATTAAGAAGGAGGGAATTTCTGCTGACAGCCACATTCTGAGTTATGTTTTAGTTGTGTAATTTGCTCATGTTCAAAACAACAGAAAAAAAATGTGAAAGGTCATACGTAAGGTAAGTTACATTCTAACAGGTAAAATTTTAACTCTTCAGCTTAGAAAAAAAGCCTTGAAAATGTCCAAGGAATGTGATGGAGATCGTCAGTGGCTGGTTCCATGGGTCTGCAAAACAACCTCCTAATCTTCGAAGCTTTTACTGGGGAAAGAAAAGATTGAATACAAACAGCGGCTGACTGGCCTGAGCAACATGCTTTCCTGGTAGACAACCAAGAGTTGCAGATTAACTTTTCACAAAAGGAAGGATCTGAAACTTGGACCCCTTGGATTTTTTTTTTCTATTGCAAGGGTTGAACCCAGGGCCTTATATGTTATTTGCAAGCATTCTACTACTGAGCTGCACCCCTAATACATTTTTTACTTTTTTTTATGTTCATATTTTTTTATTAGAAATTTTTAATGTACATCATAATGTGATTCATTTTGACATGCTTTTCGTTGTGACAATTTTCATATATGCAATTTGATAAGCATTATTCATATAGGTTACCCCTTACCCTCCTCTATGTTTCCCCCCTCCCCCCCTTCCTATCTAAGTTTCCCATCCAAGTCTTCTCTCTCTTTTACTATATAGTATTTTTCTATATGTCCTTGGGTTCCATTTCTGTTTAAGATAGAAACTTTTCCTGTAGTGGTCTTTGTTTTTATCTTGTTAGAACAATTACATGCGATTTTTAGTCCATTTATATTGACCTCATTCTTATCTTCCCTCCCCCCCCTTTTAATGTGATCTGACCTTTGAGTAGGATTTTTCCTTCTTGTAATTTTGAGTCAGCGCTCTCATATGAGTGAGAACATGTGTTGTTTCTCTTTCTGAGCTTGTGTTCGTTCACTTAAAATAATTTTCTCTAATTCCATCCATTTTGCTGCGAATGACCCTATTTCATTTTTCTTGATTGCTGAATAGTATT
>VMDO01027055.1:0-25887 GCA_007922755.1 Pedetes capensis
AATTTTAGTGGGGTGTTTAACCTTTCACTGACTGTGCATAGAAATGTATTTTATTTTTATTTTTCTCAATATGCTTTATACCTACTTTTGTTTGTTTATGTGTTTGTTTACTCTTTCTGAATGCCATTTGAACTAAGGTTTATTTTCTCCATACTTCTTAAATTATATATTGGTTTGGAAGTTCTGCCTTCTATTCCTCTGGAAATTTTAACATCATTCTTAGCTTAAGATGTCTAAAGTTAATCAATGTCTTGACTTTTCTCTTATATAAGACTGAACTTTAAAACCCTTAGCTCCAGTTTATCCCCTCTTAAAAATTAAATTCTATTATCAGAGTTCAGATTTATCTTGACTTTATCACTTTACAAACGGTTGTTGTTGTTAGGTGCCATCAAGTTGGGTCTGATTCATTATGCCCACATCAGAACACTATGAACATCAGAACATTATGCCACATCAGAACAAAACACTCCCTGACGTTGTGCCATGCCTGGCACTTCTCGGCTATTCATAGAGTTTTCAGTGACTGATTGTTTCAAGAGTGGACTGCCAAGTCCTGTTCCCATTTTTGCAGTGCTGAGGATTGAACCCAGGGCCTCAGAGCATGCAAAGCAAGTGTTCTGCCTACTGAGCTAAACCCCAGCCCAAATTTACACATTAGATATTATTGCTATTTTTCGACCATGCTTGTTTAGATTTATCAACATATTCTCTGTTTAAATTTTGCTTTCTTTTTTTTTTCATTTTCAACTCAGATATACCTTCTGAAATCCTTTTCTTTGTACCTGCACATAATCCTGATGCATTACTTCAGTGAGGGTTTGTTGCTTGTAAATTGTCTCAGTTTTGGTTTGAAAATGTCTTTAATTCACCTCTGCTCTTCCTCATGGCACACTTTTGTAGATTGATAGGTATTTTCTCTCAGCACCTTATAGATCCTCCTCTCTGATTTCTGGCTTCCATTGTTGCTATGAGAAGCCACTGTCAATCTAATAGGTATTACTTTATAGGTTATCCTTGTCTTCTTTTTCTACAACTGATTGTAAGATCTTCTGTCTTGAGTGTATGCCAAGTTCATTACAATATGTCTGGATGAGTTTCTTTTTATTTATTTCCTTGGGCTTCATTGATGTTTTTAATCTGACAGCTGATGTCTTTGACCAAACCTAGAGACAATTTAGGCATTATGTTTATCAGCATTCCCATTCCTCATTTCTTTTTGTCTGTATATACAGACATTTATCTATATCCTTCATGTGTCTTAACTATTCTTCCATATTTTCTATTCCTTTGTCTGCCAGTACTGAATTCAGGGTAATTTCTTCAGGTCTCCTTTCCAGTTCACTAAACAAGTCTTCGCCTGTGGCCATACCACTGTGGCCTCTGATCCCATCAGATCTCAGAAGCTAAGCAGGGTTGGGCCTGGTGAGTACTTGGATGGGAGACTGCCTGGGAACACCAGGTCCTGTAGACTTGGGAGAAGGACCCAGCAACCCACTCCCCCCAAAAAAAAACAATTGGTCATTGAAAACCCTATGAATAGCAGAGAAGCCCTGACAGTAGTGTTTCACCTGTTGTACACAGGGTCCCTATGAGTTGGACACCAATTCAGTGGCACCTAACAATAACAACAAACAAGTCTTCAGTTGTGACTAATCTGCTAATAGAAGCCTTCATTGCACAGCAAGTCCATATATGAAACTCTATGCCTTGGACATACACATAAATGCACACAAGTTTTGTATAAATGATGTGCCTTGAAGCCTTGTTTGAAACAGAAAAGAGTCCAGGAGTAGTGATGCATGTTTGTAATCCCAGCATTTGGGAGGTGGAGGCAGGAAGATCAGGAGTTTGAAGTCAGCCTGGGCTACATAGTGAGTTCTAGGCCAGCTTGGGCTATATAGCAAAACTCTATCTCAAATAACAAAAAAAGCAAGAAAGCCAGAAAGCAAGCAAGCAAGAAAGAAAGCAGAAAGGAAAGAAAGAGAAAAAATGAAAGAAAAAAGAGATAAAAGAAATAGGAAAAAGAAAGCCAAACATCTAAATATAAGGAAATGGTTCAAGAAACTATATATATATATATATCTGTTCTATTATGTTAGCACTGCAGACATGTAGCAATCTAAATCAATGGTGCTTCTTTGTATATTACAACTTGAACCACTGCCCACAGATACACACTATTTTCATATTTCCATGTGTGTGTGCAATGGTCTAAGAATGACTACTCATAAGTTGCTATGTGTTGAAGGCTAAAATATGCCCTTTTTAAAGACTTACATAAAAAATAATCTCAAAATTTTTATATTAATTATATGGTGAAATGGTATTTCAAATGTACTTGGTTAGATAAAATATACTATCAAAATTAATCTGAGATTTTCTTTTTCATTTTGTGAGAAGATATTTCAAAATTACATATTAATAAAATGTTGATTTTTTTCTAATTTAAAATTTTGTTTTTCATTTCTTAAATTACTGTTTGGTTCTTTCACTGGTTAGACTAAATAATGGAAGAATTCTTTGCAATACTTTTAATATTATTTTGTTTAATTGAACATATCTATCACACTTTATTTCAGATTTTTGTGTAATTCCAATATTGACTTAATGTGAATCCACTTCTGAATTGTGTTATTTCTGCTGAATCTCTTCCATGATTGTTCATTTTGTCTTTTATTATTAATCTTTGGAACTTTATCTGTGAAAATTTTGAGTTTCACCTACATTTCTCCAAACCAGATTTGCATTTTTTTCCTATCAGGAATATGAGACTCTGCCATTCTAGGGTCAAATTAAAACAAATATTCCATTTATAAGTGGGAGGGAGACACACAGGTAAAATACATCTTTCTCACTTTTATTAAAATATATCAACTCAGAAGTGTGTTCATATGGTAAGTGAAGAATACAATGGATTTTCACAAACTAATTGTATCTGTGAAGCCAGTGTCCAATTCAAGATACCAAGAAACAGAATATTACATGTACCTAGGAGCCCTCACATGTTCTGCACTATGCATATGTATATACAAGTAGATATACCTAGGCACTCAGAGACATATATGAGCTTGTATATGTTTGTGTGTATATGTCTGTATACCCCAGCACTGCAAACACAGGAAAAAGACATGGCAATCCACACCCTCCTGAAGCAATCCCAAGACAATTACCCACTGAAAATGCTATGAGGGTCGCTATGAGTCTGACTCGACTCCACAGCACCTAAAAACAACACATGTATATTGGCACTCAGAGCAGGGACCCTCAAGGTCACCTGTGTGAGTGCAATCATCTTTCTTAGGGCTTGCTCTGCTCTCCCACCTGATGGGATCACAGGCTTTTTCATCTTTTAAGTGACCAAATTAAACTCAGCTCCACACAATTAGAAATACATACATACCACCAGGACATTGTTTCTAGCACTTCAGCATTCTCTACATTTCAGCTTTTCTCTCGCTTCTGACCTTAGAAAAATTTATTATTTTCCCACAAGCTCAGAAATATACAAGAGAGGAAAAAGAAAAGGGGAGACAGGAGAGAGAGAAGAAAAGATACTGATTTTAATGTTTAAATTATCACAAAGGGCAAAGATGAGAATTCCACTGCATTAAAAACCTTGTCATTAGGGAGTATTTAATGATAGGTGAAACCTGTAAAGTAGGATCTCCATGCTGTAAAAATCAGATATAAATTTGTATAGACCTAAAAATACAGAAAAAGAGAAATGAATTAAAGTAGTAACAGTGATTTCCCTTGGGAACAGACCCCTCATTATTATGGTTGTCCACATTTTCAGCAAGATACACATCCTTATTTTATAATGTGAACAAAAGTTATGATAAAAAAAATTAAGAAGAAAAGCAGGAGCCAGAAAGCATTTTTCTCCATCCACCTGCACTCTTTGTCACACTCAGACTGCTAGTGACATGAGAGAAATTGGAAAAAATGGAATAGCTCCAATAATGCTCGGCAGGAGAAATCTGCAGCCAAGTGGACTGACACTACTCTACCTTCTACTCATGCTGATTCCCAGTGCATAGAAAACACATCTTTACCGAGGATAAAGCTCTTATCTCTCCACCATCACTTTTCTTTTGTGGCTCTGTGTTAACCTGCCTTCCACCCCAAGCAGCCAACTCCAGGTGTGAAAGGCATAGAGGAAAACTCTTCATATCCTCTAACTTAAAACACAATTTTTGGGTTCCCTTGCTTGATTTGTAAAAATATCAGAAAGCATAAGAGGGAAAGACAATAGTACATTTTTACAAATTTACATCATTTGAAAATAGATTGTTAGGAAGAACTGCATCTAGTTTTCAATCTAGCATAGTTGCTCTGCTCCTGTTTTTTTGAGTAGAAACTAAAAAGCAGGACCATATATTTAAGACAACTTTTAGCATAAGGCAAGAGAGACAGACAGACATCAGAGAAAGAGAATTGAAAATAATTTGCCTATGAGAATGCTTTCATGATTCTCTCTCTTTGTAAGTAGATGTGTCTCAGTCTCTAAGACCTTGCCACTCAATATGTGATACTCTGGCCAACAGCATTACCCAGGAGCTTTCTGGTAATGTAGATTCTTAGACCCTGTCTCAGACCTAGAGAATCAGAATCCCCAGGGATGCATGGTTTAATAATCTCTCCAGCCGTTTTTCTGTACACTAACCTTTCACAACCACCTGAGAGTATTAAAAAATTATATCAAGCAATCACAGTTGAAATCAAAAAGAAAAGATAATTTTGTTCCTTGAAAAATCAGTCTCATTTTGGAGGAAAGCTTACTATAAAGCCCTCACTGAGGAGCAACAATTAAGTCTAGGAACTTTTAAGACATCCACAAACAGGGGTCAGGTCTTCATTTTAAGCAGCCTGGTCCATAACTGCCATCCTTCCACAGTCAAACCTCAGGAATGAAGTTTTTGTTCAATTTCTCCTTTTATCCTCTTTGAAGGGATGCAACTTTGAACTGACAGTGTCACTGTTGGGGACTGTTTTGTTCCTGCCATCAATTGTGTCTTCTGCTTTCTGACTCTGATGAGACAGTACAAAAATAGAGATAAAACCAACAACAAAAAAAATGCAAGGCAACATGAAATTCTGCACTGAACAGGAGTTTGCCAGATTAAGTTTTTTCTAATGAAATGCCATGCTATATGAGCTAGAAATCATCCTTTTTAAAACTATGGTTGATTGAACATTAGAAATGTTTTGTCAGCAAATATATGCCAAATTATTTTTAAAAATATGCAAGAAGCTGAACTATACCTTTGGAAACTTCTTTTTTCAGTATCATTCACTGCGAAGGAGTGACATTTATCCTATCAGTTTTGATAAATGTTAATTAATTACTTGTAATGTGTTAGAAGGTTTCAAGGTATAACTTTCTTTCATCAGAACTTAGTGCTCCAATTTCTCAGTCCCTCAGAATTCTGCATTATAATAATATTTTGGGGCTGGGATTTAGCTCAGTTGGTAGAGCGCCGCTCTGCAGTCTCTGAGGTCCCAAGTTTGATTCCCAGCACCACAAAAATGGGAGAAGGACATGGCAACCCACTCCCAAGGCAATCCCAAAACAGTCAGCCATTGAAAACCCTGTGAGGGTCATTATGAGTCGGACACGACTCGACGGCACCTAACAACAACAACAACAACAACAACAATAATATTTTAAATTCTCCTATCATAATAATTCTGCATTGATGAAGTCTTAGCTGACTTGGGTTGTTTATAATGCAATATCATAGACTATGTAGCTTAAACGATTAATATTTCCTTCTCACAGTTCTGGAGGCAAGAAGTCCAAGACCAAGGTGTCTGGTGAAAGCCCACTGCAAGTATGCAGGTGGTGTCTTGTCATATCCTCCAGTGGACGACTAAAAACACTGCTGTAATCCAGCACCCAGTACTCTGAAACAGGAGCATCACTAGTTTGAGGCCGGAGGCAGCCTGAGTAACTTACTGAGACCCTGCCTTGAAATAAAAAATAAAAAGGAGGCTGGGGTGCAGCTCAGTGATAGAGCACTTGCCTACCATTTTCAAGGCCCAGGGTTCAACCTCCAGCACTGCAAACAAACAACCTCCTGATACCATTCCATTGGGGGCTAGGATTTCAAAAAATGAATTTTGGAAAACACAAATATTCAGTCCTTAACAGAAGCCTGTATTTCAAATATTGCCCCCCAACCCTTGCTCCTGTGTCAATTTATCTACTGCCACAATAATATTACATAACAAAGAGTCATCAAAACCTCAGCAGCAGGTATTGCCCACACATCAGTAGCCAGCTAGGGATCTGGAGGCCCTGTGGCTTTTGGCCGGGCCTACACACTTAGTGATATGCCAAGCATCTGTCCATTGATCTAGACTGAGCATCTTGGGTCTGTTTCATGTGTCCATCATGTTCCAGCAGGCCTCCTCAACCATGCAGACAACAGAAACACAGAAAAGAGCAAGGCCCCCCCATCGTAGACTTGGAACCTCTGCACTGCCAGCTCTGCTTCTATCTGCCAAAGCCAGGCACACAGGGTCAACTCAAAAGACAGAGGACACTCCAGTTACATGACAAAGAGAATGGAGGTGGGAAAGGTGAAGGGCAGGGTCATGCTTGCCACCAATCTATCATAGCCTCTCATCCAGCCCAGCAACAAACTCTGTCAGTTCTCCCTTAGAAATACTTTTTATATCTTTCAGATTGTCTCTTACTATTACCACCACTTCAGCACACTGTGACCTCTTCTTTCCTGTTGCCTCTTAGCTATTCTGTCTGTATCTTACTTGTCCATTGTTCCTTAGGCTGTTCTCAACACATCATCCAGAATTTTTTTTTCATTACTGGGAGGCTGAATACGGGGCCTCATGTGTACTATGCAAGTGCTCAGCCACTGAACTGTATTATGAGTCCCTTTTACAATTTTTATCTTGAGACAGGTTCTCTAATTGTGCAGGTTGCCTCTGGTCTCCTGATCCTCCTGCCTCTCCCTCTACAGTCACTGGAATTACAGGCATGCATGGCAGTACGGAGGCTTAGAATAATCTTTTTAAAAAGAACAGCCTTCTCTTGTCACTCCTGCACTTAAATCATCTCAGTTATTTTCTATTGTTCTCATAATCAAAGCAAAATTCTAAATATGTGGTCTAAGGTCCTGTGCCATGCAGACGTGGAGGCTGCTCTCTCCCCAGACTCATGGAGCTCCCCTGGACCCTCTGACCTCCAATGATACTGGCCTCCTTCCTTCTCCTCAAAGCCATGTTTCCTCATCCCCCAAGACAGGTACATATGTGGGTCCCTCTGGCTCAACTGGTGTTTGTGGGTTTCCATTCTCGGCATCCATCAGATGATTTAAACATCACTTCTTTCATTAACCTCTCTCTCCTGTCACTAGAACAGAGTGTCCTACTTTTATATCAAAAGTGCTGATAATTTTCTATCACTTGCAATGGACAATTATCAAGTGTCATTAACTAATAAATACCCACTTTCTACTAAAATATAAAACTCCACAATGTCACAACTATAGTGACACAACTATAAGTCCAATGTGATTTTTCAAAAACATTTTAAAATTACAGAATAAAAATACATTATAATTCTTAAAATTTTTAACACAAAGTTTCTTATTTAAAAAAAAATGACTATCTACACTGATGCTGTGTACCTGGATTCTTTGTAAGGGCATTCCAAATAAATATAGTAAAAGAACAATTATTTCTCTGCCTTCCAAATTTATCAGCCAAATCCTTTCTTTATTTTGAACACATATGCCTTCTCACGGGTATAAAACCATGAAACGGGTTAGCCAGACTGATAGTAAAATTATTCCTGAAGGGTTTGTGTTTATTTCTTGGTCATTTCTTTAATGGCTGCCTACATCCTCTGCAGGGTGCAAACATATATTAAAGTCTGCACCTAAAAGGTATAAAGCAACTGTTAGATTTGTATTCTGACAACTGAGAAGCACTACTTACATATTCAACAAAGCAGTACTTCTGTCCTTTACCTAAACCTGAATGATAGTGAGAACTACAAAAACATATGCACATGATAGTATTTAACAGTGATGTAGGTATATCCTTTGACCAACATTTCTCTATTTCCTCCACTTCCTCAGTCACTGGCAACCACCATTCTACTCCTGTTTCTGTTACTTTGACTTTTTTAGATTGTATATACAATATGAGGGACTATGCAGTATTTGTCTATCTCTGGAAGGCTTATTTCAGCCCCATAAATTCCTCCATGTTATCACAAATGGTAGAATTGCCTTCTTTTTTTAAACATACACCTAGGTTATTTCCATGTTGTAATAATTATGAAAAGTGCTGCAATGAACATAGGGATGCAAATATCTCTTCAAGATAATGATTTTATTTCCTTCAGATACATACCCAGAAATGGGATTGCTGGATTATGTGATACTTCCATTTTTAATGTTTGTAGGAGATTCCGTACAACATGCTGTTAAGTTTCCACCAATAGTGTACCATCATACTCTTAAGTTTCCACCAAGGGTGTACCATCATACTCTTAAGTTTCCACTAATAGTGTACCAGTGTTCCCTTTTCTCCACACCCTCGACAACACTTTTGTCTCTTGATAATAGCAACCCTAACAAGTGTAAATTGATATTTCCTGGTGGTTTTGATTTATATATCCTTGGTAATTAGTGATGTTAAGCACCTTTTCTTGTACCTGTTGGTGATCTGTATGTCTTATTTTGAAATGTGTCTATTTGGATTTTTCATTTGATTTTTAATCTAATTTTATTTTTGTTATTGAGCTGTATGAGTTCTTTATTTTTGGTTTTAAACCCTTATCACATATGGTCTTTACTTAGTTTATTCCATTCTTTAAATTGTTTTTCATTTTGTAAATTGTTTCCTTTACTGTGCAGAAGCTTTTTAGTTTGATGTAGTCACACTTGTTTATTTTTGCTTCTATTGTTTGTGTGGTTGGTGTTAAATCCAAAAACTCTTTGTCAAGATCTATGTCAAGGAGATTTTCTTTCATTGTTTTCTTCCAGGAGTTTTAAAATTTCAAGTCTTACATTTGAATTTTTAACCTATTTTGAGTTGATTTTTGTAAGTGGTCTAAGAAAGGGGATTCAATTTCAGTCTTCTACATATAGATAGCCAGTTTTCCCCACCTATTTATTGAAGAGATTATCCTGTCTCTATTGTGCATTCTTGAATTTCTTGTCAGGTATTAATTTACCATATATGAATGAATCTATGGGTTCTTGATTTTTGTTTCATTGATGTATGTATATATGTATTTTATGCCAGTATTATACTATTTTAGCTTTGTAATATAATTGGAAATCAAGAAATGAAATTGTGATTTGTTCTTTTGCAAGACTTCTTTGGCTATCTAGGGACACTTGGTGTTCTATATGTATTTTAAAATAGATTTTTTTTCACATGTGGAAAATTCCATTGGAATTTTGATGCAGATTACACCAACTCTATAGATTGCTTTGGGTTGTTGTTGTTAAATGTCGCCAAGTCACGTCTGACTCATAGAGACCCTTACAGGGTTTTCAATGACTGATCACTTCGGGAGTAGATTGCCATATCCTTCTCCCAATATTGTAGTGCTGGGTTTTGAAACTTGGTCCTCAGAGACTGTGGAACAGTGTTCTACTTACTGAGCTAAACCCCAGCCCCCACTTTGGGTAGTATGGACAATTTAATAATATAGATTGTTTTGATCCATGAGAATAGGATATCTTTCTATTTATTTGTGTATTATTCAGTTTTTTCATGTCAGTGTGCATATATTTCAACTCCTTGGTAGAACTTATTTACAGGTATTTTATTCACTTTGATGCTATTTTAAATGAGATTATTTTCTTTATTTCATTTTCAGATAGTTTGTTGTTAGTGTACAGATATGTATCTGACTTTTGTATGTTTATTTTTTTCTGCAACTTTACTGAATTCGTTTATTTCTTTTAACAGTTTTTTGGTGGAGTCCTTAGGCATATATATATATGATCATGTCACCTGCAAATAGTGACAATTTTACTTCTTCTTTTTCCAATTGGGATAGTTCTATTTATTTTTGCTGCTCAGCTCTTCTGATTAGGATTGCTAGTACTATGTTGAGTGGTAAGATTGGGTATCCTTGACTTCTTTTTTGTCTTAGAGGAAAAGCTTTTGATTTTTCACCATTGGGTATAGTGTTCTTTGTGGGCTTGTCATATACAGCCTATATTATGTTGAGATATATTCCTTCCATGCCCAATTTTTTTAAGTTTTTACTATGAAAATATGTTGAGTTTTATCAAATGATTTTCCTGCATCTATTCATGTGATTTTTTTCATGTGTGCTGAAGATCAAACCCAGGGCCTTGAGCATGCTTAGCAAACATTCTACCACAGAGCTCCATCTTCAGCTTGTGATTTTTATTCTTATTCCTTCATTTTGTTAATGTGGTATATTATATTAATTGATTTGCATGTGTTAAATCATTCTTACATCCCAGAGATAAATCCTACTTGATCATTGTGCATGATCCTTTTAATGTGCTGTTGAATTTTGTTTACTTGTGTTTTGTAGAGGATTTTTGCAACTATGTTCATCAAAGAAATTGATCTTTGATTTTTTTCTTGTAGTGTCCTTATCTAGCTTTGATATCAGTGTAATGCTGGTCTGTAAAATAACTCTGGAAATGTTACCTACTCTTCAATTTCCTGGAATTCTTTAAGAGGTATTGGTTGGTGGTAAATCTTTAAATCAGGGCTTCAAACCCATGAAAAATTGGGTTCAGGCTCAGATGCATGTTCAATATGTTAAAATTTAGAGGGTTCAAGTTTGGTTCAAGTTTGGGTTTAAATCCTATGTGTAGACAGTAGGGGGTCAAACTGAACCTGAATCCAAACCCAAACTCAAACCCTGAACCCATTCTGGTTAAATCAATTTTTAAAATGTTTCTAAACCCCAACCTGAACCCCAAACTGACCCTGAACAAAATGAAAAATTGGGTTCAGGTTCAGCTTCTAATGATTTTTTCTTTTCTATCATTAGCTATTTAAAAATTGGAAAAAAAAAGAAAAATATTTTACTTGTCTATGTATACATAGGATTAAAATTTTAAACCTCAACTGAACCAGAATACTTGAAATTTTAACATACTGAGCTCACACCTGAACCCAAACCCACATTTTGTGGGTTTAAAGCTCTGCTTTTAATGTTTGGTAGAATTTATTAGCAAAGCCATTCAATGTTGGGCTTTCCATTGATGGGAGACTTTATTACTGATTAAAACTTCTTGCTCATTATTGATCTATTCAGATTTTCTAATCATGATTCAGTTTGGGTAAGTTCTATATTTCTAGCAATTTATTAATTTCTTCTAGGTTATCCAGTTTGTTGGTGCATATGACCTTCTGTGTCTACACCCATACCACCCTTCTGTCTATAGCCATACCACCCTGTCTGATCTCAGAAGTTAAGCAGGGTCAGGGCTCGTTAGTCCTTGGATGGAAGACCTGCTGGGAATACCAAGACCTGTAGGCTTGGGAGAAGGACCTGGCAGTCCACTCATGAAACAATTAGCCATTAAAAACCCTGTGAATTGCATAAAAGCACTGACATAGTGCTTGGTATGGCACAGTGTCGGGTAATGTTTTGTTCTGTTATACATAGGATCCCTATGAGTCAAACCCAACTCCATGGCACCTAACAACAACAACAATGACTTTTTTTTATAAGTTCTTGGAGTCTAATGTAACAACATTGGGACCATAGTTAAAAATACTATATTATATATTTGAAATGTGATAGAATAGATTTTAAATGTTCTCACCAAAAAAGGCAACTATGTGAGGTGATGAACTGATTGTGATAATTACAATACATATGTAAATGAAATTTTCACTTTATATGTCTTAAATACATGTAATTTTGGTAATTTTGCCTCAATAGAGCTGAAAACCCCAACAGTAATTTTGAATAATCAAACATAAAATATTTTAGAAATTTGATACATTTTTATGTGTTCATCTAATGAGCCAATATAAATACAATAAATTGTTCTAGAAAAGTTACTCATTGCATTCATCAATCATTTCCCTCAATTCCACCCTTTTCTGTGTGTGAATCTGTTCTCAGACAGCTCCATGAGGAACGGTCCTATAGAATGTGGGAACTCGCCTTCTCAGCTGGTTTGACCTTGTTTAGGCATCTGGTTTGAATTGTACCAATCATAGTCCCCCTCCTGGCAGTTTGTAATAAGGACACAGAGATATTAAGCTGCATGCAATCAGAATGTCAGGTAAATTCTAGTACTGAATCTCCCCTTTTTAGAGTGGTTATGTAGGCTAATGAGCAATCAGAGGAAGGCAGTCTGCAAAAAAGGAGTAAAGAAAATAAAGGATAGTGCAGTGAAATCAAGGAGTTCTCATGGTGAGAGAGGCCAGGGGAAACAGAAGTGTGGGGAAGCAAGAAATATATCCTTGATTCTTGATTCAACTCCAAGTAAACACCTGGTAAAGCTTGGATGAATGTCCTACTACATTCTGAGAAAATTACTTAAATCTATATAATAAATTCCCTGGGCTAGGGTTTAGCTCAATTGGTAAAGCACTGCCCCAGACTTTCTGAGGACCCAACTTTGATCCCCAGAACCACAAAAATGGGAGAATGATGTGGCAGTCCCTTCCCAAAACAATCCCGAAACCATCAGCCATTGAAAACCCTGTGAGGGTTGCTATGTGTGGAACCCAAACAACAATAAATTTCTCAATTCATGCAGTGAGTTTGTATTTAAAATAATAAAAATAATTGTTGTTGTTGTTAGGTGCCGTCGAGTCAGTATCCGACTTGTAGTGACCCTCATAGAGTTTTCAATGGCTGACTGTTTCAGGATTGCCTTGGGAGTGGATTGCCAGGTCCTTCTCCCATTTTTGCGGTGCTGGGAATTGAACTCGGGACCTCAGAGACTGCAGCACAGCGCTCTACCAACTGAGCTAAATCCCAGCCCAATAAAAATAATAGTAATAATAATTTGTAGCCAACATAGAGCTATTCAAGAGAAAGGAAAAGGCCAGCAAACATGTGAAAGGAACAAGGCATATTCCTCTCCTCAGAGTTTCACTACAGAGTTGAGGTCCTTTCATTCCTGTTATTAGATGCCTTCAAGTTGGGTCCAACTCATAGAGACCCTAGATGCAATAGAATGAAACACTCCTTGACATTGTGCCATGCCCAGCACTATTGTCATTGCTTCTCTGATATTCATAGAGTTTTCAGTGGCTTTTACCAGAGTGCTCCTTGGAAGCAAGAATGGCCAGACTGCGTCTTACATATTTCGGACATGTAGTCGGGAGAGATCAATCCCTGGAGAAAGACATCATGCTTGGGAGAGTGGCAGGTCAGCGGAAAAAAAAAGGAAAACCCTCCACCAGACGGATTGACACGGTGCCTGCAACAATGGGCTTAAACATAAATATGATCGTGTCCCTAGCACAGAATCAGGAAGTGTTTCGACCTGCTGTACATAAGGTCGTTATGAGTTGGACTTGACTTAATGGTACTAACAACAACAACAACAATAACAACAACAAAAACATTGTTTCATGAGTGGGCTTCCAGTTCCTTCTCCCAAGCTTATGGCTCTTGGTATTCCCAGGTAGTCTCCCATCCAGGTACTAACCAGGTTTGACTTTGCTTAGCTACTGAAATCTGATGAGATCTGATACCAAGGCTGTATGGCCTAAAATAATTCTGACTTCATCTGGGAATTTGCTTATTATATGCCTTTTTGGTGGTTTACAGCCATAAAAGGGGCCTCCTATGGAAGAATCATAGACCCTCAGGCCAGAAGAAAACCATCAAAGAATTAATTTCATCTTAGCTGAGCATCAGAGCCACTTATGAAATTTATACACGTAGAAATCAGCCCAACCACCCCGTTTGTGCCTGTAATAGAAAAAGAACAGCTAGACTTACACCCATAGACAATTGTCATGAACAGCCTTGGTTAAAACATAACACCTTAAATATCACCCTTTTAGTATGAAGTAATTAAGGCCATTATCACTAAACTATTTCTATGTGACAACTAACTCCAAAATTCAGCAGCTGAAAATGGTAAGAATTTTTGATAATGAGTCTATGGACCAACAGGGCAGGTTTTCAGGTCTTTGATGGATTATATTCAAGATTCATATGATGTCACATCTGTGTTCTGCTCTCATGACTGGGGTCTTATACATGTTTGGCATCAGCAGACTGGCTGGTCTACTAGAATGGGATGAGATAACTGTGTTCTCTGCAATGAGGTTTCTCATACTCCAGCAGGCTACTCGAGGATCTGCGAGAGAAGCGCAAAAGTGTGAAAAACCTCCCAAGGGAAAGGTCAGAACTGAGATGATGTCATAGCTACTGAATTCCATCAGCCACAGCTGGTCACAAGGTCAACCTAGATTCACAGGGTGGGGAAATAGACTTCCTTTTAGGATGGGATGAGTAGTACTGTCTTACTAAGGCAAGAGAGAAAGATAGGAAAATTTAGGGGACATGGAAAAGGAAAGAGTTCTCCCCTCAGGATCTTGTTTGAATCTCACCAGCTGAGAATGAAGAACTTTTACATGACTACTAAGAAAACTGCTGCGAGGATTGCTTGCAAAGAAACATTTCTGAGAGGTATTTTAAATAATAAAAATGTGAAAATAGCAGTCAGCTATGCTTGGGGTCAAAATACATGAAAACTTTGAGTTTAACCTGATGTCACAACTGGGATTAGGGGCCATGTTTATGCCCACACAACACCGTTGTGACACCTTCCTGTAAACTCACCCTAGTAAGACCTCCCTAAACCCACCTTGTAAAGCCATGTGATATATTTGCATTGTAAAGATACCAAAGGGCTTCTCTCTCTGAAGAGGCCTGCGCTTATGTCTCAAAGATGTGCTATTAAACTAGCTTTGTTTCACTCTCTGACTTGCTCTGAAATTTTTTTCTCCAATGGAAGCCAAGGAGCTGGCTTAACCTGAGTAGAGGTCCTGACTAGGTGAATTCCTCAGACCAGGAGACCACGCTGAGCTACATCTCCCTGCTCACCACTACTGCCACTAGAGGGAGGGGTGAATAATTACTGCAAGTTTTTGCGATTAACCTACCTAAAGACGAGGTAGACGTAAGAAAGCCCAAGATAGCAAAGTAACAACCTTACCTGATATCTAGCTGAGTGTTTTCCTCCTACCCATGCTTCAGGTCCCTTTGACAGACTCTAAGTACGGGTTATCATTTCCAGCTCCCCTTATGAACACCTGAGAGTACTAATGGTGAAGGTAGGCTTTGGTTCCCTTTTTGTTCCCTGCTTGATGTCAGCACACATCAGCTAGCACTACCTGATGAGTGTCACCACCTGCCACAGGTGGTGTAGGATGTAGAAAGTCTCAGCACAAAGCCAAGACTGCTTTTCAAGTTTAGCCTAAGTGGCTTCTTCACCTCCATGAGGATGAATATATCTTTGGGTGGTGAAAATTATGAAGATTTGATTCTATTTTCTTATGCAATTCTGAGGAGTGATTGCTGTATCTACTAAGTAGCCAAGTAAGCTCATCTCAGCAAAGGCAAAACTGGATCCAAATCAAATGAAAACTAGATGTAGGTACTGGATGAAGTGGCAAAAACAAGAAGACAATTGGAAAATCAAACGGAATAAATACCTATTTTGGTGACTACCTTGGCTCTGGTTAATAGTGTCGCAAGGGAAAAGGGTCATAGCTAACATTCCAGGTCTTTTGATATCAATGTTAATATTGCATTTGCTAGTTCCTACCTCCCAAATCACATAGCATAGAAATGCAATTCTAACTTAAGCAAGAACAGCAAATATTAGGACCTACCTGTCTCAAAGAAGGGATTTACAACTTTGGTGGCCCAGTAGAATCATGTGGTAAGCTATAAGCTTGCCCCCAACATCAGTAAGACTAACTGAAATCAGTCCACAGTGTGACTTGAACATTGGGCCTTCTTTGTGGACTCCCTGGTTGATTTTATATAGGCCCTGTTTGATTTTATATAGGCCATTAAAGATGCCTGGGTAGCTTTTAACTCATGCAACTCATACTATTTTAAGCATCTGTTGTGTGCAGAACATTTTGCTGAATATGTTGATCAAGAGGAAGTGAGCCTTTGGGCCAAAGGAGAAGAAAGGTGCTTGTGGAGTTGAAACCACCCCAAATGGAGACATTTTAAAGTGTGAAAGATGCTAAATGGCATGTTAGGTCAACACAGAGCAGAGCATCATCTGCAGCTAATGTACCAACTTGTTCCAAATTATCGACACATTTCCACTGAACCATCAGCCACAGGTTAGATTAATGAATCACTCAGGACACAGAGCCCAGAATATCAGCTGTAAACCCTCATTCAACCACATGTCATGTGAATGGCCCTGGATAATTTCAGTCCTAAAATCCTTAATTGCCACAATTGTCAAATGAGAGTAATGGTCTCCACCTCATACAGTTGTTGTGAGGCTGAAATGACATCATTTAAGTGAAGCAGTAAGCACAATGCCTGACTCACTGTAGATGTTCAATGTATGTTAAGGAGCAACTGATCATTTACCATAATAAATAATAGAATAATCATATCTGCTCCTCTAACTTTTATCTGCAGGTATTTCCTTCACCAGGAGTTAGGGGAAAAAAATTATACCCTCAAAGAGCAGAAGTGAGAGACAAAACAAGAATGGGAAAGAAAAGAACACAAAATTGAGGTGAGAATCAATTAACAACATATTTTGCCTACTTTCAGATGTGTTACTATGAGGTCCTGGTAAGTTCACCTCCGTCTGCCTCAATATTATATTGTACAAGACTTAAGGAGACTCTCTATTCTGGATCTTCTCTGATGCTTGGCAAGTCAGTCTTCCTGCCCTACTGAAATCTCCCTGAAAGACCAAGCACCAAAAGGCATCGGAAACAACCCCACTGTGCCTCACTTTCCTCTTTAATGTAGTTCCCAAAGGTTTCCAGAATATCCCACACGTACAAGGCCCTCATCCTTAACTAACCCCTGCTTATCCTTTTATCTAACCCAAACTGACCCTTTCCTTATTGCTCATTGTGGCTTCAAAGTAATTGTTATTAGCCAGGCACTGTGGTGCACAACTATTATCCCAGTGACTCAAGTGGCTGAGGCAGGAAGATAATGAGTTTGAGGCCAGAAGCAGCCTGTGAAATTTAGTGAAAAAAATTAAAAGTGATCTGGAGGTGAAGTTCAGTCATGGAGCAACTTGCATAGCATGCACAAGACCCTGTGTTCAACCCCACTGCAAAAGAAAGAAAGAAAGAAAGAAAGAAAGAAAGAAAGAAAGAAAGAAAGAAAGAAAGAAAGAAAGAAAGAGCAAGAAAGAAAGAAAGAAAGAAAGAAAGAAAGGAAGGAAGGAAGAAAGAAAAGGAAAGAAAGAAAGTATTGTTCCTCTTAAACAGTTCCACCATCTTGAAGTCTCTACCCATTAGGTTGCCCAGTTATTTCCACTCATTGTTCTAGCACGGACAGCTCTACTAGAAGTTTTCTCATTCATTGTAAATATTGGCAATTGCTTTACTTCTTGAGTTCCAACACCATTCTAGTCATTATTCTTGGTTATTTCAATGTCTACATAGATGATTTGTCCATTACTGACTCCTCAGATCTTCATTGTCTCCATTTTCCATAAACTTTCCTTTGTCCTCTCCCCTAACCTCAGGCACACATCACCACAGCCATGCCCTGCTCTTCATTCCCTTAAAATCTCTAGTGCATGTGTGTATAATTTTCTTCTTCTCCTTTATGGTAACTCTGACTCCCACATATGAGTGAGAACATGTAGTATTTCTCTTTCTGAGTCTGGGTTATAGTGCTTAAAATTATGATCTTCAGTTCTACCCATTTTGCTTCAAATAACATAATTTCATTCTTCTTCACTGCTAAATATTCCATTGTGTATATATTCCACATTTTTAAATCCAGTCATCTTTTGATGGACATATCCATCAAGAGAGGGGCTGTTTCCATATCCTTGTAATTATGAAGAGGGCTGCAATAAACATGGAAGTGCAGGTGTCCCTGTGGTATGATGACTTGTCTTCCTTTGGATATATATGTAAGATTGGTATAACTGAATCATATCATCATTATGTTTTTAGTTTTCTGAGGAACCTCCATGCTGATTTCCATAAAAGCTATTCTACTTTACAGTCCCACCAGCAGTGCAGAAGTATTCCTTCCCTCTCACCCCTCCCAAATCCTCAGTAGTATTTGTTCTTGTTTGATTTGCTGATGCTAGCCATTCTGACTGGGGTGGGATGATATCTCAGTGTAGTGTTAATTAACACTTCCCTGATGGCTAAGGATATTGAACATTTTTTCATATGTTTATTGACCTTTGGATTTCTTCTTCTGAGAGTTGTCTTTTTAGCTCCATTGTCCATTTATTTATTAGATTATTTGTTATTTTGGTGTTTAATTTCTTGAGTTCTTTGTATATTTAGTTATTAATCCTCTGTCAGATGTATAGGAAACAAAGATTTTTCTGTTATTCTGTGGGCTCTCCCTTCACTTGATTAATTGTTTTCTTTTCTGTTTGTACCCACTTTCAAATAGCTGTACATGATAGAAGAAAAATTGGTGAATGGCTTCTACTTACATTCATGACCACTGACCTTAAGTGCTGCTTAAGTGATACTCATAAATTCTATGATTTCCTGTATTATTTCTTCCTTCTCCCTCTCTTTATCCTCCTTCTTCTTCCCCTTACTCTTCCTTTTCTTCTTCTCAAAATGATGCTTTCACTTCTCATTTTCCTCACTCCTAGTTTACAGCCCCTTTATCCCTCTCAGTGGGTGACTTCTTCCTTTGCTGAAAACATAAAAACAATCAATGAGAGCTTGTATCTTCTATAGTATCCAATTTACCAATATTTTAGCACAGCTCCTGTGTCCTGCCCCTCCTATGTTTTCTTTCTCTTTGTTCTGCATGAATACTGGGTCTCATCACCATTTGCCTACCCAAGGAATTAACTTTTCCAGGCATTTGTTCCTTTTCCTGTGTCATCAATTTTCTCTAATTTTCTTGAATTAGCAGCATATAAACATTCTGTAATGGAAGAAGGACATGGCAGCGTACTCCCAAAGCAATCTCAAAAACAATCAGCCATCAAATAGCCCACGAGGGTCTCTATGAGTTGGACTCCACTTAATGTCACCTAACAACAGCAAAAACAACAAACATTCTGTAACATGCTGAATATATCTCAGTCTCAACAAAATCTCTTTTAGCCCTGTTTCTTTCCCCCAATACAATACTATTTGTATTAGTTTCTTTTGTATCACTGCAACCAAAATATTTGACAGAAACAACTTAAGGAAGGAAAAGTTTATTTTGGCTCATGGTTTCAGAGGGTTTAATCCACATTGTTTGACCCCATGCACTTGAGCAGAACATCATCATAGCCAGAGCCTGTGGCAGAAGAGAGCTATTCACATCACAGAGGACCAGGAAGCAGAAGGTGAGAAGAAGCAGGGGCGGGTATAAGCTTCAAAGTCCCACTCCCAGTGACCTACTCACATCAGCCAGATCCCACCTCCTAAAGTTTTTACAATCACCCAAAATAGCACCACAAGCTGGGGACCAAGTGTTCAACACATAAGTATTTGGAGGACTTTTTATATTCAAACAATATCAACATTTTCTTCACCCTGCTATAGTAAATCTCAGAAAGTCACATGCTCATTTTATCTGTACTTCCTCTCTCTTGTTCAGGCATTGATTGTCAATTCACTGAAATCACAATATTTATCATCAATCTATCAACATTAACCATGACTCCCAGGTTGACAAGTACAATAATCAATTTTTATTCTAAAACTCACTGGATCCATTTGAATCACTGGAGGACTCTTTCCTTTGCAAGTGTCTGTCTTCACATGACTTCTGGGACGTTGAAATCCCCTGATTTTCCTCTTACTGTGTGATCCCAAATCAGTGCTCAATACTCTCAAATTCTGTATTAGATAATACAATTGTAGACCCTTGCTCCCCCACATCTGTCAGCTTGTTGTGCTGTGGGGGCTTGTATGTTGCTGAAATGCTGAAAGCTATATTACCAGTATTTCAGATGCTAGCAAGGCCACCCATGATGGATAGGTTTCAGCTGAGCTTCCAGACTAAGATAAACTAGGGAGAAGGACCCAGCAACACACTCCTGAAACAGCCATTGAAAACCCTACTGAATAGCAGGGTTATTAGATGCTATCAAGTTGAATCTGACTCATAGCAATCCTCTTTTCAACAGAACAAAATACCACCCAACATTGTTCCACGCACATGATCTTTATATGTTTGAACCTATTATTGCAGTAAATACATTTTTTCTTATTTTGAGTCATACCTATCAACAAGAGGAGGTCCCAGGGGATATACTCCATTCCTGTCATTAACTTCAATTGTACTTTGAGGAGATAACTCTTCCCAAGTCATTTCTTGAATACCTTCCGGCCTGGGGGGCTCATTTGCCTGAACTATATTTGACAATGCTTCTCTGTTATTTGTAGGATTTTCAATGGCCAATTGCTTAGGAAGTGAGCTTCAGGGCCCTCTCCCTAGTCTGTCTTCATCTGGAAGCTTAGCTGAAACCTGTCTACCATGGGTGGCCCTGCTAGTATCTGAAATACTTGTGGCATATCTTTCAGCATCACAACCACATGCAAACCCCCACAGCATGACAAGTTGACAGACATGTGAGGGAATAGCAGAGAAGCCTTGTCAAATATAGCACCAGAAAATGAGTCTCCAAGTTTGGAAGGAATTGAAAAGATGACTGAAAAAGACTTACCTCCTCAAAGTAGAGTCAACTTTAATGATGAGGATGGAGTAGAGCTCCTATGACCTCAATTTGCTGATGCGGCATGACTAAAAATAAGAAGAAACACAGTGACTGCAACAATGGACACCAACATACAAATGATCATGTGTATGGCACCTTGTTGAGTAATGTTTCGTTCTGTTATACATAGGATTTCTATGAGTTGGATGCAACTTGAGGGCACCTAACAATAACAACAAACCCTTGCTGTTCAGATCAGAATGTGTTTTGAGGATCAGTAACATCATTATCACCTGGAAGCTGATTAGAAATATGGAGTCTCAGGTTCCAGCTCAGACCAATGCATCAAAATCTGCATTTCATAAGATCCTCAGGTGACTTCTTTGCACTCTCAAATTTGAGAAAACATCGCTGTGATAACGTCCCTGGTAGCTAACCCTTTGAGTAGCTTTCTCACTGCTTTGCAAAGAAGAAATCATTCTTTAGATCTAAATTATCTAACATCAGCCCATCAGCATTTCAATTCTTTTCTACTGACCTCTCAAGCCCCATGTCAGAATTCAGTCTTGTTTTTTGCCCCTAATTGCTCCTTTGACATTATTCTACCCCTGGCTGAATGCACCAGTTGGGATTTTTCTAAGCATAGGATCTCTGACTAAATTTGATGGCAGTCTCTTTGTGGCTATAAATCTACTAGGGATGACAGTTTTAAAAAGCATTCAACTCTGCTTACTCAGAGTTCTGTCCCCTGCCATTAGGCTGCTGCAGAAGAACACACACTTTATCCATAGTGTGTCCAACAGCATTTGACAAACTGGGGCAACTGGGGGTCAGATGTTTTCTATGTTAATGGAAGGAATGTGTGCTTATTTTACAAATAATTCCTGAAATTCCTATCTCCCTTCTCCTAATATAAGGGAAAAAAGAGGTACAGAGTACCTCACCTATTTCCTTTTTATTTATAATTTTAGTTTATCTTAGAACATGTTGTAGTGTACTCTTTCAAGGGCATTCATTATTCATTATAAACTATTCTTAAAGAGGTTTAGAATAAATTTTCATATTTTCAGGAAGCAGTTGTCTCTCTAAAAGACATGCCGCTCCAGTCCTTTTCCTGTTTCTGTGGGTAGGAATTTTCAAACAAAGCATGGTTGATATTTACAGTGTGGGGGTTTCCTTTTTTAATAAATGTGTTCTGAACTCACTTTCTCTGTCACCAAGAATTTCTGTCTCTTTTTTGTTTCACCTGAGAAATAAAGACTATTCAATGTATATTAAATCTTATAACTTTAATTAAAAATGTTAACATCTACCCTGCCCTTATCTCCAGTATTGGTACACAGAAAATAAAAATACATCATGAGTGCTGTAAATATATTCATTCTTCATCCACATATGGAAAGCTTTTTTTATTCAGTGAACTTTGTTGAAGGAAAGGAGAAATACAGAAATGCATGAAACATAAGTGCAGCCTTCCAAAAAGATGTCATATAGTAAGAAGGTACACTTACTGCAATGGAGCTGAAACATATGGGGAAAAGTCAGAAGTGTACAAAAAGCATTTCTATTGTTCTACATGATAACAGTGAAGGAGAGACAGGCCACTCTGGCACAGTGGAAAAATTGGATGGTCAGAAGAAGTTGTTGGGAGAAAGTTATTTGTAAGGTAAAGTTTGAGGATGAGTAGAATTTGAAAAAAAATGACAACATTGAGCTGTGGAATTCTATAAATAGGGAAGAACAGATTCTAAAGGGTTATGGAAAATGACAAATAAAATATTAATCAATTTCTATACTAAGAATAATTTTATTCAAATTATTGGTGGAAATGGGGGAAGGGTGAACAGACCAATTGCAATTGAGGACTAAAGAGGAAAAAAATGAAGTTGAATTTTAAGGACAAAGGACCGACTCCTTACTGAAACAGTTGGGAAGAAAGACAGATTTATTCATTTTATTTTTGAAGAAATTAAATATTCTGCTAGCATTGAACAACCTACTGACCAATGAAATATAAACGAATGGCTTTTACATGTTTTTATTTTTATTTTGTGGTAATCTCCGGAACCCTGTTGACAATCAATCCAATCAATGAAGTCAATATTAAGTCACCATATCTCTCATATGGACTACGAAAACATGTACAATTTAAGAGAATTTCAAAATGATCATTCATTTGTTCCTTATTAAGGTGTCAAAAAAAATAAAACAGAAGGATAGTATTGGTCTAGAAGAATTTGAGGCACAACTTAAGGCACATATTATGTTTTTACAAAAGTAAAAATAGTACTTTAGGAGGAAGGTAGTTGTAACTTTTAGAAGGCCATCAGAGTCCTAGCAAGAGTAGTGACACACTGACTGGAAGGTTTTCTAGAACATGATAAACTTCACACACCGTCCAGGAGAACCTAACTTTTGGCTAAGGAAGAACTCAGGAGCTCAGGTAAGCTATCATTTTAATAGGTGTGTTTGTGATTCATGTTGTATATAACACAAGCATTTCCCTTTTTTCTATAGAAATTATTTAATGATAAATTGTGTTTCTCAAGCTTCCAATGTATTTATCTTTTTTCTTCTTATAATGTTGGACATTGCTTTTGGCAGACAATTTTGAGAACAGAAAATGTTTGGTTTACCATTTGGGCAGCTGGGGCTTCTTGTCTTTTCTTTCCTATTAATAATTAAGCACTTCCTTGCAGTAGAGAATGGGACTGAAGTTAGCATTTAATTGGCAATGTAAAAATCTCAAATAAAAATAAGTATCTGATTAGGAAGGAAAATGCCCTCAAGAAGTGTATTACATTTATTCATCTCACAGAGAAGAAGCTATCTTTGCACCTGTTTTCAGAGGGGAAGAATTTGAGGTCATATACAATGGATAAACTCCTTTCAAGTTGATAGTTTCTAAATGTAGCTCAACAAAATGGATCTTCACAGTTTGTGTTTTTCCTTTCAACAAAACACAAAAAATCTGTATCAGTTTATTTTGTATGTGCAGTCCCAGCTACTTCAGAATATATGTAGATCTTTCATTTCAAAAGAATCGTTATTAACCATAATGGTTAATTCTCTCTCTCTCTCTCCTATCATTAACCCTGCCAGTTTTTAGCATTTCTTGTTGCAGACTTAGTTATTTTCTTAAGGTATGTGGAAGTGGGCAGGAAAGTCTCATCTCTACTTAAGAAAGTGGCAAGTTGAGCAATACTTTAAAGGTCACCATTATTGTATTCCTTTGAGATTCAAATTGAAGGTTCTTCACATTTGCAAAATGCTACATCCACAAAAAGAAATGGTGTCAAAAAGAAAACTACTCTATTTGTCTAAAATCTTGATTAGTTTAAAATGTCTGCTGTTTGCAGTTTGAAAGATGTTACCAATAAATGACAATTTTCAGACTCTACTCTGAAACTTGCCTACAGCCCAGAACTTTTAATATTTATGGAGCATGACCTCCAACTGTCAATGATTGCTTACTTTCCACAAAGCTATTTTGGGGCAAATGTCGATTGCCTGAGGAGCCAGGAACACATTAGGCTCTAGATTCAATATTGTGCTGGTAATAGGTGGGGAATTTACCTTCATAGAGGCCATTACTCTGGTCACTAATGGACCCCTTGGGCTTTGTCGCAAAGCAGTGATGATATTAAGACTTTAAAACCCTCCTGTAACCATCAAAACTTGTTCCACTCCCAAAAAACACAGTCATTACTGATAAAAGTGATATTTTTTTACATGTATGAAAAACCAAATTTAAATTGGGTGTGGTATTACTTGCTTGTAATCCCAACAACTCAAGAGACTGAGACAGGAGGATCATAAGTTTGACTAGGCCAGAGGCAGCCTACACAATTTAGCTGAGACCCTGTCTCAAAATTGAAAAAAGAAAAGTAAAAAATGAAAAGAGATAAAAAATAAAAAAGGGGCTCGGGGTGCAGCTCTGTGATGGAGTACTTGCCTAGTATGCAGGAGGCCCTAGGATCAATCTGTGAAAATAGATAGATAGATAGATAGATAGATAGATAGATAGATAGATAGAACTTTATATAAGTGGTTGAAAAGGTAACTGACAAAGAAGACTATTCATAATAAAATATTTAATAATCTTTAGGGTATAACTTCTTTCTTTAAGATGAAAGAACATTAGTTTTAAGGAAGTATCCTAATTTTAAAAATTAAAAAAGACCACTGGAGGGGTGAAAGACTTTTGTTCAACCAAACACAAAATGTTCCAGAGCCTGTAGATATCTCAAAGGAGATGTGCCTCAGAAATTAAGATCTATCCCCAGAGTCTTGCCTATCAGAGACAATGGTGTGGCATTCTGAGATGATGTCCTCCAGTGTTTTATTGTAATAATGCATGTATATGTGTACATATATTTAGGAATTGAAAAGGTCCATTATGATATAATTCCTTCCCTAGCAACTTGAGACTAGACTGATGAGTAGGCAAAATGTAAATAGGCTATTAGTATGTTGTTGTTGTTGTTAGGTGCCGTCGAGTTGAGTCTGACTCATAGCGACCCTATGTACAGCAGATCGAAACACTTGCCAATTCTGTGCCAGGCAAACGATCTTATTTATGTTTAAGCCCATTGTTGCAGTCACTGTGTCAATCCATCTGGTGGAGGGTTTTCCTCTTTTGCGTTGACCTGCCACTCTTCCAAACATGATGTCCTTCTCCAGGGATTGTTCTCTCCTGACTACATGTCCCAAATATGGAAGACGCAGTTTGGCCATTTTTGCTTCCAAGGAGCACTCTGGTTGTATTTCTTCTAGGACAGATTTGTTGGTTCTTTTGGCAGTCCGTGGTATATTCAATAGATGTCTCCAGCATCACAATTCAAAAGCATCAACTCTTTTTATGTCTCTCTTGTTCAATGT
Organism: Pedetes capensis; assembly: GCA_007922755.1. Classification (NCBI taxonomy): domain Eukaryota; kingdom Metazoa; phylum Chordata; class Mammalia; order Rodentia; family Pedetidae; genus Pedetes; species Pedetes capensis. The sequence goes on from VMDO01027055.1 coordinate 25,710, forward strand.
CCAGCTTTCACAACCATATGATGCCACTGAAAACACCATGGCATGAGTCAGATGCACCTTCATCTTCAATGTGACATCTTTGCTTTTCAATACTCTAAAGCGATCTTTTGCCACAGCTTTTCCTAGAGCAATGCGTCTTTTGATTTCTTGACTGCTGCTTCCACGGGTGTTGATTATA
>VMDO01027056.1:0-25799 GCA_007922755.1 Pedetes capensis
GAGGCCCTGGGGCCCCTGGGAGTGGGGCTGTTGCCAGGGGAGCAGGCATCTCCCACGGGGATTGTCCCAAAGGCGGAGGGGATGGACTCGTCAGCACCGGCTCATCCGGGTGACTGTGGGCAAGGAAATTAATCCAGATTCTATTTCCAAGCGAGGCTAGTAATTCTCCTTTGCACATTAATTTTTATTAAGCATTTTATGTATTATTCCAAAACCGCACACTATGCAGAGGCAGCTTAGAACACATTATGGGTTGTGCGTTTTGTAATTATCCCATGGCCTCAGTCCAGAGTATGGAAAAGCAAATAAACACTTGTTTCCCAAAGAAGGGAATCTCGATGCTGATGTATGGATGGGCCCTGGAGAACGGGCACTTCCCAGGGGCTCGGGCTCAGGACCCAGCTGTGTCCCACGCACGGGAAAGTGGCTTTAGCCTGTCCCCCTGTGGCAGCCTCCAGGCCCCTCTGTCTCCAGGCCACAGGGCTCCTACTCAGCCGATTCATGTCTGTGGTGAGGATTCCTCCCTCCCAGGCGTGGCTGCCTAGGACCCTGCTTGTTCTCCAGGGCTACACACAGGACACGTGTCCTTCCCGTGGCTCAGGTTCTCCCTTGGAGAAGCTTTCCCTGCCTACTAAACCAAAGCCAAGTCAGGCCGCCCTCTGTCTCCACACAAGGGTTTGTTCCCATGGTGGCGCTTGCTCCCCAGGGGTTTTGCTTATCTATTGTCTAAGTGTGAGCTCTGGGAAATCAGGTGCCTCCTCTGCCTGTTCATCTCAAAATCCCTACAACTACGAGATGCCTAGCACAAGCTGGCATGAGCTAATCCTTACTGGATGGATGGATGGACGAATGACTGTCTGCTCTGCTGGACTGTGAGCTCCTCAAGGGCAGGGACAGCTCTCCCTTGGCCCCATGGCCTGCTCGGGTCTACTGGGGCAGAGAAGTATGTTGAGTCCTCCATTTGCACCCATGTGGAGCTTTTATAGTCCAACCAGAAGGCGGGCATGGAGTCTATGTCACTTAGGGTTCTCTAGAGAAACAACAACAACAACAGAGAAACAGAACCGATGTTGTTCTTGTTGTTAGGCGCCATTGAATCGGTATCCGACTCATAGCGACTCTACGTACAACAGGCGAAACACTATTGTCAGTGCTTCTCTGCTGTTCATAGGGTTTTCAATGGCGGATTGGTTTTTGGGAGTGGGTTGCCGGGTCCATCTCCCAAGCCTGCAGCACCTGGTGTTCCCAGGCGGTTTCCCATCCAAGTACTAACCAGGCCCGACCCTGCTTAGCTTCTGAGATCTGACGGGATCGGATGCCACAGGGCTACGGCTGCAGAACCCATAGGAGATCCTAAATTCAGCCTCTGACAGGCCTGAAAATGAAGGGGAACAAACTAGAGACGGACAATAGATGCTGCCTGGGCCAGCAGGGTGGGCAGGGGTCGTGTGTGCTGCCGGCCTGGGGGTGGCCTCACCCTCTGGACTGCCACTTCCACTGGCTACACTGGTTTCTAGCAGGTCTGCTGCCTCTGTCGATGCCCTGGCCTGATTTTCTTCTCATTTCTTAAAAGACATTTCATTGCACAAATGGTTTCCTATACATTCCAAGTGCTGTTCCCAGTGCTTACACCCCGCTTCCTAATTGGCTCATATAATATGCCCTGCTCAGAATTTTTAATCAGCTGTGGCAAGTTGCCCCAGCAATTTAAACAAAAAGTATATAAATGAATTTAGTATTTTAATATAACAATGGCATTAGCCTTCGATATGTACTTAACAATTCTGCGTAGTACTACAATTTTATAACATATTCCCCTTCATTTGGCTGGTGGGTAAAGCCCATAGTTAAAACCACGGGCTCTTTGTGCAGTGAGTAGAGGGGGGGACAGGGCTGTGGGGAGGAGCACAGGCAGCCCCCCAGGCCCTCCCAGGAGGTTTGAAAGTCTAGGGGCCTCTGTACGCCATCGTCACAGTAGGGCAACACAGGTAGAGTCCATGTATGAGAGGAGGAGGGACTTGGGCCTGGTGGCATTGGGCACATTCTGACTCTGATCCCTTAGGGCAGGGCGTGAGAAGGTGTCGCCGGGCCGACGGAGAACACTAAGGCAGGGGACCCCCCACTTCCAGCAATTTCCATCCAGGGCCTTTGATGTGCCAGGCAGTGTGCCAACCACTCTGCGGGCATTTTCCCTGCTCTAGGTCGCCGTGGGCTAGGATTTAGCTCAGTTGGTAGAGCGCTGCACTGCAATCTCTGAGGTCCCAAGTTCAATTCCCAGCACTGCAAAAATGGGAGAAAGACCTGGCAATCCACTCCCAAGGCAATCCTGAAACAGTCAGCCATTGAAAACCCTATGTGGGTCCCTATGAGTCGGATGCCGACTCGACGGCACCTAACAACAACAACAACGGGTCCCCGTGAGCAGCCTGTGGCTGCTGTTGTGGCTGCTTCTCATTCCTCATTCCATGGACCTGCCAGGCGCATTTCACATGCCCGCTGCTCCCTCCGCCTGGGCACCAGGACACCAGTGTTCCGGGTTCTTCCCTCCCTGTCTCCTCTGCTGGCTCCTTCTCTGGAGGCCTCGGGGCTCATGGGGACCCCTTTTCCTCCCTATCACCCTTGGGGCTGCCCCGGTGGAGAAGATCGTGGCTCCCTGTGGCAGAGGGCGGGGTGTGGAGCGATGCGAGCTGTCTTCAGGGGGTGGCGAGGTGCAGCCGGCCCTGTACCAGAAGGGGACGGTGCTGCAGCCCTGCTCCCTCATTTCAAGCCAGCCCTTGCCTGCCTCAGTCTCCTCGGCAGGGTTGCCATGCTTCCCGAATTCGACAGAATTCACTGTCTTAACCATTAGTAGGTGTCCAGTTTGGTGGCACCACGTGCGTTCACATTGTCACGCGGGTGTCACCACTCTCCATCTCCAAAACTTTTCCATCATCCCACACCGAAAACCCTGTCCCCATTAAATGCCAGCTCCTCATTCCACGTCCCCCTGCCCCTTTCTGTCTCCACGAGTCTGACCGTGCCAGGGACCATTTATGAGTGAATGGCACAGTACGTATCAGGTAGCGACCGGCATCTCGCCCCGAGCAGCGTGTCCTCGAGGTTTATCCTCATTGTATCAGGCGCAGCCTTTCCTTCTTCTCAAAGGCCGAGTGCCATCCCACTGCGTGGACAGGCCACACTTTGTGTATCGATTCATCCTTCCGTGGATGCTCGGGTTTCCTCCATCTCTTGGCTACCGTGAATGACGCTGCTGTGAGGATGGCTGTGCAAGCGTCCAGTGGTTCTCTGGGACACGTGGCGGGCTGTGGCAGTCTCCCGCTTAGCCACGGCTGCCAGCTGTCTTGCTGGAGAAGGCCACGCCCCTGTAATGGCATGCTGGGGCTCCTGGTTCTGCCCACTACCCCGCAGCCACGCGGAGCACCCTACTCTTCCCCACACACAGGGGCACACTCCCGCCATGGAGCACAAGCGCAGGCTGTCCCTCTGCACCCCTGCCTGGGACACTCTTCCTTCCCCCACAGCTTCTGAGCTCCCTTCCCCTCCTTTGCCTGTTGACTCCATTCCTGCACTGCCTGCCTGGGCCAGCCTGTTCAACACTGTGCCATGGCTGTCTGCGACCGTGCTCCTCCTGACCTGGCGCTGGTAGCTATCCATCCATCCATCTATCTATCTATCGATCTATCGATCTATCTATCGATCTATTTACTTACTATTCTTTATTCATTCATTTGTTATTTTCTGCCTCTGGCCTCGAACTCGCAATCCACCTTCCTCAGCCTCCCGAGTCACTGGGATCATAGGTGTGTGCCACCACACCCGGCTTGGCGCTCCTTTTATAAACAGCCTTTATCACCTTCTCACCTACTATGTAACTGATTGTGTTTGTTGTCTGTATTGTCTGTCTCCTACTCCTCGAGAGCAGAGATCTTTGTTTTGTTCACTGATGTGCTCTGTGCCCCTGGATCAGTACTTCATACAGGATGTTGTTGTTAGATGTCGTCCAGTTGTGTCCGACTCATAGCGACCCTTATAGGATTTTCAATGGCTGATTGTTTTCCGGATTGCCTTGGGAGTGGGTTGCCATGTCCTTCTCCCATTTTTGCGGTGCTGGGAATCGAACTCAGGACCTCAGAGACTGTAGAGCGGTGCTCTACCAACTGAGCTAAATCCCAGCCCCTCATACAGGATAGGGCCTCAGTAATGCAGTGTTGCCTCAGAACTCAAGCACAGTCTCTCTGGAAGGCTGGTCATGTGCTGATCAGACTGTTTTCCCATAAGCAATGATGTAAATGTGCTTATTGGTTGCAGCTCAGAAGCGAAGGCTAATTCAGACACATATGTGCCGCTCACATAGTGAGCAGTGCCAAGTTCTTTTTAAAATTCAGTTCTCACTGTGTTCCTCTTTCCTTCACTTTTAGCTGTAGAAAGTTTCTGGGGTGCCAGGAGGACTGTACGGTATGTGTATGCACCTATGTGTAAAAAAACTCAAGGCCGCGAGATTGTGAACACATTGCCAGGACAGGTCTTCACTGCTTGAAATTGACATGCTCAAGGACCAAAATATTTGAGCATGGAGCAGTTGGAGTGCCAAGGTACTACGGTGCTTGTTGAATGAATAAATAAATGCTTTTTTTTTTGCAGTACTGGGACTTGAACCCCAGGGCCTCACACCTGCATGCTCTGCAAGTGCTGGACCACTGACCTGCACCCTCAGCCCATGTTTTTACTTTTTGGGACAGGGTCTCCCTAAATTACGCAGACTGCCTCTGGTCTCGAACTTGCGATCCTCCTGCCTGTGCCTCCCAAGCTGCTGGGATTACAGGTGTGCGCCACTGCGCCCGGCTTTCAAATCTCTCTCTCTTTTTTTTTTTAAATGACAGCCTTGTCATGATGTACCAATTCATATGGGATGCGGTTCACCCAGTGAAGTGTAAAATGCATGGACTTGGTGTATAGCCATCTGCACAACCAACTTTTGAACATTTTTATAACTCCCCAAAGAAACCCTATTGCCTTTAGCTGCTGTTCCCCAATCTCTCCAGTCCTAGGCCACCATTAATGTCTTTTCTTTCTCTAAAGATTTGGCTTTTCTGAACACGTCCTGTCAATGGAATCATGTATGGTCTTCCACAACCGGCTTCTTTCACTTCCAGTCCTGTTTTCAGGGTTCTCCCGTGTTGCAGCCTGTATCCGTACTGCGTTCCTTTTCATTGCCAGTCCACATTTCATTGTGTGGTGATACCACATTTTGTGTATCAGCTCATCAGTGGGTGGACATTTCTGTTGTTTCCAGGTTTTGTTTGTTATGAGGCCTGCTGCTGTGACCAATTGTGTACAATCTCTTTCCGGGGGATGCGTGTTTCAGTTTTCTTGGGCATATACCTAGGGGTAGAATTGCCTGGTCATGTGAAACTGTGTCTAACCTTTTAAGGAGCTGCCAGACTGTTTTCCATATGTGCCCTGCCATTTACATCCCTCCCTGCCATACAGCCTGCAGCCATAGCACGGTGGCATCTGATCCTGTCAGATCTCAGAAGCTAAGCAGGGTCGGCCTGGTTAGTACTTGGGTGGGAGACCGCCTGGGAACACCAGGTGCTGTACGCTTGGGAGATGGACCCGGCAACCCGCTCCCAAAAATCCATCCGCCATTGAAAACCCTGTGAATAGCAGAGAAGCACTGGCAGTGTTTCGCCCGTTGTACATAGGGTTGCTATGAGTTGGATATCAACTCGACGGCACCTAACAACAACAGCAACCAGCCATACAGGAGGGTGCTAACTTCTTTGTATCCTCAGCCATGTTACCTTTCTTTGTGATTATAACCATCCTGTTGGACACAAGGTGATATCTCATTGTGTTTCGATTTGCATTTCCCTGGTTGCTAATAATGCTGAGCATCTTTTCATGTATGCATGTATATATTGTTCAGTGATCCTTTACCTTTTTTGAATTTTTTTTTTTTTTTTTTGAGGTAGGGTCTACAGCCCAGGCTGGCCTTGAACTCTCCACTCTCCTTCCTCTCCCTGCTGAGTGCTTGGATTACATGCCTATGCCATCTCACTCAGCTCCTTAGCTCATTTTTAAATTGAGTTATTTGTCTTTTTATTATTAAGTTGTAAGAGTTATTTATATATTCTAGGTACAAGGCCATTATCAGATACATTATTGGAAAAAAAATTCTCTTCTGTGCTTTCACCTTTTTGATGGTGTTCTTTGAAGCACAAATGTTTTAAAATTTGATGATGTCTAGTTTATTTTTTCTTTTGTTGTTAATGCTTTTGTTGTAAGTAAGAAATCCCTGCCTAATTCAAGTTCATAAAAATTTACTTCTACATTTTTGTCTAAGAGGGTTTTAGCTTTAGCTCTTACGTGTCGGTCTTTGATCCATTGGAAGAGTGGTCCCGTTTCGGTCTTTTTCATGTGTGCATCTACTTGTACCAGCACCGTTTGTTGAAAAGATTATTTCCCCCATTGAATTGTCTCGGCACATTTTTGTAAATCTATCGACCATAAGTGCGAAGGTACATTTCTGAACTCTATTCCATTGATCTATATGTCTATCCTTAAGCCAGAACTACACTGTCTTGATTATTATAGCTTTATAGTAAGCTTTGAAATTGGGAAATGGGAGTCTTACTACTTTGTTTTGCCCTCTTAAGATTGTTTTGACGAACCTAGATCCCTTGTATTCCCCCCCTTTTTATTTTATTTTATTTTTTGTGGTACAGGAGGTTAAACCCAGGGCCTCGCGCCTGCATGCTTTGCAAGTACTGGACCACTGAGCTGTGCCCTGAGCCCATTTTTTTTTTTTTTTTTTTTTACTTTTGAGACAGGGTTTCGCTAAGTTACGCAGACTGCCTCTGGTCTCGAACTTGCGATCCTCCTGCCTCCGCCTCCTGAGCCGCTGGGATATTTCCCTATGGATTTTAGAATCAACTTTCCCGTTCCTGCAAAGCAGCCAGCTGGAATTTTGATAAGGATTGTGCTGAACTTCTAGATCCATTTGAGGAATGTGGACATATTAACAATATTAACTCTTTTGATGCATGAACATGGATCTGTTTATTTAGATCTTCTTTAATTTCTTTCCATGATGTTATGTGGTTTTCAGAGTGTAAACTTTGCACTCTTGTTAAATTTTTCTGGGTGTTCTATCCTTTTGAAGTTGTCACAGTGGAATTATTTTCTTCATTTCATTTTCAGCATTATTCATTGCAAATATATAGAAATGCCATTGATTTTTGTCTATTGATACAAGACCTTTTATCTTGCCATCTTGATGAATTTATTATTTCTAACAGTGCTTTTGTACATGCCTTAGGATTTTCTATATATAACACTATCTCATTTATAAATTAAGACAGTTTTACTTCTTCCTTTCCAGCCCTCTATTTCTTTTTCTTGCCTAATTGCCCCAGCTGGAACCTTCAGTACAGTGTTGAAAGGAATGAGTAAATGAATGGAAATCAGTCCTCACGTTATCTGAATAATTATTGTTTTTATTTCCATTTTACAGATTCGCAAACTAGGCCTTAGGTTATAAGTGAGTTGTATGAGGCCACACAAATGTGTGTCTGGCCCAGAACTGTTGCATACATTCTACTTGTTGGAAGGCCTTTTACCCCAGTTGTGGCATCTCTGTCTATGTGGGGACCTGAGGGAGGTGTCAACCAACCAGGCTGATGACATTTAGTGGGTTTAATGGCAAATTCTTTTTTTTTTTTTTTGTGGTACTGGGGGTTGAACCCAGGGCCTTGCACTTGGATGCTCTGCAAGTGCTGGACCACTGAGCTGCACCCCCAGCCCATTTTTTTTTTTTTTACTTTTTGAGACAGGGTCTTACTAAGTTACCCAGACTGCCTCTGGTCTCGAACTTGTGATCCTCCTGCCTCCACCTCCTGAGTTGCTGGGATGACAGGCGTGCACTATAATGGCAAGTTCTGAAAGTCTTGTTAGCAGCACTGTGCTCCTCTCTGTGTGGCTGGATGCTCCCTATAGGTACATGGGCAGGAAGAGCAAGATGGAAACTCTGACACCTCCTTTTCCTCCTTCCCTTCTTCCTGCCTGCCTGCCTTCCTGCCTTCCTTCTTTGGACAGGGTCTTGCTATGGAGCCCAGGCTGGCCTTGAGCTCTGGCTCCCCCTGCCTTGGCCATCGCCTCCTGAGTGCGGGGATTACAGGCATGCACCACCACACTTGGCAGATACTTGTACATTCCTTTGTGGGCATCCTCTTCAGTATCTCATTTCATCCTCTTGTTATCAGATAAGAAGGACTAATCTTACTGCCCCCATTCTCCTGATGAGGAACTGGCACTCAGGGAGGTGGGTGACTTGCCTGGTCCTGGGAAACACTGGCAGAGGGGGATGGGCACAGTGGGATGGCATGTGGGTTGAACATCAACGTACGCCCAGACACTGCAGGCTCTTCATACCCAGTACGGTGTTTACCAGTCCCCAGTCAACACTGCTTCCTTCTTGCCGCAGTTCAGAAAACTAACGCTGAGAGAGGTTAAGTAAAATGCTCCGCGCACGTGGCTCGTAAATGGCAAGCTCTCCCCGCAGGCTCGGTGTTTGACTCCCAAACTCTACTGACTTTCTTTGCACCACAAAGCCTGAGATGATTAAGGAAATTCATTAAAGAGAAGCAGAAAAAGTACAAAGAGCCGCTCCCAGAAGGCCAGCATTGGCAGGTGCCGCCGTCGCCCCCTAACATGTGTCTCCTCGTGTGTCAGCCCCGCTCGCTGCTGTCTTTAGAGGCAGGATAATCTTCCAGGGAAACGCAGAGAAGGGGGACCATCTGCCGAGGCAGGAGACCCGCTCGTACAAACTCCTGCCTTTTCCAAGATAAGTCTCGCTAATCCAGTGCTCGTGACTAATCCACTTCGAGACTATCTTTAGAACTGATAATTAATTGAAATAGGCTAAATTGTTCCTTTTTCAGACCTGGAGGTTCCTGGGGGAAGAAGGGCGGTGCCTGGAGTGGTGAGGGCCTTTGAGCTGCTGGGATTACAAAGTTGCCAGCGATGGGGCTGGGGCCAGGGTTGACATCACAGCTAGTTCCACCTGGCATGCCCTGGCCAGGGCAGGAGCCACTGGGGGCAGACATAGGCAGGGGGCTCCCCTTTTACAGACCTCACAGATACTGCTGTGGGTGGGAATTCTGGGAGGATAACACTGGCCTCTCGGAGACTTAAGTTGCCCATTCTGCCCTACGTGTCAGTATTTTGCTCTAAGATTACAAAGCTTCCTGAAGGCAGGGCCGGGGGTTGAGCCAGCCATGAAGAGCTACAGAAAGACCACTGGTGAAGAGGTCCACCAGCGTGGGCCTGGACTCAGCGGACGGGACCTCGATGGGAGTCAGGTCCCTGGCGACTTGCTCTGTGTGTGGGCTCGGGAGAATCACTTAGTACATTTGAACCCCGATCCTACAGCTTACCCAGTACAACAAGTTCATTTTTCAGAAGGCACCGAGCCTTGGAATCATCCCCAAAGCCAGCTACTGTGGGATGCTGAGCAGGGCCTTCCTCTGACAGGGTGGGAGAGAGAGCAGCTGGGCAGGCGTGGGGTGGAGGCATCAGGAAGAAGATGACTGGCTATGGCTTCCAAAGCTGGGCCGGTGGAGGCCATCAGTTCCTGCAACATGGTGGCAACCTCTTATTTATTTATTTGCTTATTTATTTTTTCATTCATTTATTTATTGTGGTGCTGAGGATCAAAGCCAAGGCTTTGCACACACTAGGCAAGTGCTCCTGCCTGCAGCCGTAGCCCTGTGGCATCAGATCCCATCAGATCTCAGAAGCTAAGCAGGGTTGGGCCTGGTTAGTTCTTGGATGGGAGACCCCCTAGGAATACCAGGTGCTGTAGGCTTGGGAGATGGACCCGGCAACCCACTCCCAAAAACCAATCCGCCATTGAAAGTGCTATGAGCAGCAGAGAAGCACTGACAATAGTGTTTCGTCTGTTGTACGCAGGGTCGCTATGAGTCGGATACCGACTCGAGGGCACCTGACAACAATGACAACAAGGCAAGTGCTCCACTGCTGAGCTCCCTACCGCCTCCTGCATTCTTCTGTTATAAATTTAAATTGCACATGGTGTGCTGGTGTCTGTAATCCCAGCACATGAGAGGCAGATGCAAGAGGACTGAGTTGAAGGATAGCTGGGGCTGCAACTGTGAGTTTGAGGCCAGGCTGAGCCACAAAGCAAGACCCTGCCTCAAAGTAAAGAAAAGAAAAGAAAAGAAAAGAAAAGAAAAGAAAAGGAAAGGAAAAAGAAATATTACAGCCAGTGAGTTGTGCCTTGGCTTGCAAGGATGAGAGTGTTGGGATGTGGAATGGGGAAAAGGGAACCCGAGTGCTTTGGGTGCCAACTTCCTCCCAGAATAGACCGTGGGAACAGCAGCTCCCAAACCTCAGTGGCTTCAAATAGCAGAGCTGACTTCTCCCTCCTGCCTCATGTTCCCCATGGAGCCCTGGAGGGCCTTGAATGGGGTGGGAAGAGCGCCAGCCAGTCCTGCTGTGCCCCTTCACGGCTCACTGGCCAGAAGCATGGCCTCCCCTAGCCATGGCGCCACCCAGAGGGTGCGCTGCCTGCCATGTGCCCCGAGGGAGAGGAGGTCCTAGCACCTGAGACGACTGTGGCCCAGGAGAAGCAGGACAAGGGCACTATGAGGCGGGTCTGCAGAGGGCAGCTCCCTGCATTGGGGCTGTCCCCAGCAGGAGCTGGACAGCGGGTGTCCTGAGGCTGGGCCTCTGCACTGTCTGGTCTCTGCTGCTGAGGACTGCAGAATTGTTTTTTTTTTTTTTTGGTGGTACTTCGGGTTGAACCCAGGGCCTCACCCTTGCATGCTCTGTAAGTGCTGGACCACTGAGTTGCACCCCCAGCCCATTTTTTTTTTTTACTTTTTGAGACAGGGTCTTACTAAGTTACGCAGACTGCTTCTGGTCTTGAACTTGCGATCTTCCTGCCTCTGCCTCCTAAGCCGCTGGGATTATAGGCGTGCGCCACTGCGCCCGGCTGCAAAATTGTTTTCAGTTTGCTTTTCCTTGTAGCTGTGATCTGGGAGTTGCAGCCGTCCTTTCTGCAGTGGATTTGGGGTCAGGAATCCCTGAAGGACCAAAGGACAGGCCCCAGGGGAGAGAAGTGTGCTTGGTCCCCCTTTGCTTGGATCAATTAGTAGAGGGGGTAGGAAGTCACAATGCAGGCAGATTTTACATCTGCCTGCTGGGGAGGCCGCAGGTGTGGGGTCTGGCTCAGTCAGGATTCATTCATTCATTATGTGATTGAACCCCGGATTTACACCTGCCTGGCAGTATGACTTTAGTTAAGTCACTTAACCTCTCTGGGCCTTAGCTGTCTCCTCTCTAACACACAGGAACTATTCCCTGTCTTACAGGGATATTGTGAGGATTAAACGGGACGATGTGTGGCAGGTGGGGGCCTGGCATGTGCTGGATGCAGCAAGTTCCTGACGAAAGAGCAAATGTCACCAGGCCCAGCAGCAGACGTTTGTGGTCCCAGCAACCAGGGAGGTGGAGGCAGGAGGATTGTGAGTTCATGGCTGGAGACAGCCTGTGTAACTTAGGGGCATCCTGGCTCAAAACAAACAATAAAATATAAGCTGCACCCTCAGCCCTTGCTGCTCAGCCGGGATGGTAGAGACGCAGAGCGTGTACACGCGAGGACCTGGGTTCAATCCTCAGGTACCAGAAAAAAAAAAAAAAAAAAAGCAAATGTCTGTTTCCTCTTCTGTGAAGTGGGGGTCATAATGCGCATTGTTACCCTGTTGGACTTTTGGGGAGGCTGAAGAGACAGTCTCTGTAAAGTACCAGCTCAGTGCAGACACCTGAAGGCAGCCTCCTTCTGGGGATCCTGGCAGGGGGCAGGGTCAGGGAGGGGACCCCTCTCCCTGCTTCCCCCAGTCAGGCTGGAGCTCTGGGAATGGCCTCCAGAGCCTTCTGCACTGTGTCCTCCGCCCAGGGACTGTGCCTTTCCTGCTGTGGCTGAAGCAGAGCGAGCACAGTCTCGCCTGGGAAATGCCTGTTGTCAGCTGGGGAGGGCGGGGCGGGGTGTCCAGGGTGAGGGTGCTGTGCAAGCCAGCAAACGCAGTACATCCAGGAGCTGTGCCCTGCACACTGTCATCTGCTGGATGGCTGGGAGGCATGGCTAGAACTGTCAAGAGCAGGGTAACTGACAGGCCATGCAGACTGTCAAGTGCAGTGTGAGTGAGACAGGCCATGCAAACTGTCAGGTGCAGTGTGAGTGAGACAAGCCATGCAAACTGTCAAATGCAGTTTGAGTGAGACAGGCCATGCAAACTGTCAAGTGCTGTATGAGTGAGACAGGCCATGCAAACTGTCAAGCGCAATGTGAGTGAGACAAGCCATGCAAACTGTCAAGTGCAGCATAACTGAGACATGCCATGCAAACTGTCAAGTGCAGTTTGAGTGAGACAGGCCACGCAAACTGTCAAGTGCAGTGTGAGTGAGACATGTCATGCAAACTGTCAAGTGCAGTGTGAGTGAGACAGGCATGCAAACTGTCAAGTGCAGTATGACTGTGAGACATGCCATGCAAACTGTCAGGTACAGTATGGCTGTGAGACATGCCATGCAAACTGTCAAGTGCAGCATAACTGAGACACGCCACGCAGACTGTCAAGTGCAATCTGAGTGAGACGTGCCACTCAAACTGTCAAGTGCAGCATAACTGAGACATGCCATGCAAACTGTCAAGTGCAATCTGAGTGAGACATGCCATGCAAACTGTCAAGTGCAGTATGGCTGTGAGACACACCATGCAAACTGTCAAGTGCAGTATAACTGAAACATGCCATGCAAGCTGTTAACTGGAGTATGACTGTGAGGTGTGACATGCAAACCATCATGTGCTAGATAACTAACTGTGAGGCACAGGTGGAACCATCGAGAGCAACACAAATGTGAGGCATGCCGTGCCAATTGTCGAGTGCAGCACAACCGTGAGATGTGCTGCGCCAATTGTGAGGTGCTGGACGAGCGTGAGATCAGGGTTTCATGGCCCAGGTCTGGCTGGTTTCCTGCTCCTCCCTGAGACACAGCCCCAAGCCCTCATCTCCCACCTGCCCACCCTCTGCCCAGCCTGACGTCTGGCTGCACCAGTGCTCCTGTGTGTGGTGGTGGCTCTACAGAGAAGGGAAGCGATATTGCATGTGTATGAGTCAGTCTTCTGTCCCTGTGATAAGATACCTAAGAAACCCATTATGGGAGAGAAGATTCATTCTGGCTCACGGTTTCGGAGGTTTCAGCCCATGCTTGGTCCGCTCCATTGCCATTAGGCCTGTGCTGAGGGAGAACATCATGGTGGCAGGAACATGGTGGGGAAGGCTGTTCACTTCATGGCAGCCAGGAAACAGAGAGAGAGAGAGGTAGGAAGAGCCCTTCAAGGGCGCGCCCAGCCCTATACCTCCTTCAACCAGGGCCCACCTCCTGATTTCCATCATCTCCCAACAATGCCATCCAGTTAGGACTCCATCAATGGATTGTTGTTGTTGTTAGGTGCCGTCGAGTCATGTCCGACTCATAGCGACCCTCACAGGGTTTTCAATGGCTGGCTATTTCGGGATTGCCTTGGGAGTGGATTACCACATCCTTCTCCCATTTTTGCAGTGCTGGGAATTGAACTCAGGACCTCAGAGACTGCAGAGCAGCACTCTACCAATTGAGCTAAATCCTAGCATCAATGGATTAGTCCAGTGATTAGATGAGAGCCCTCCTGATCCCATCTGCTGTCCAAAGCGCCACCAGCTGGGGACCAAGTGTTCAACCCGCGAGCCTTCAGAGGACATTTTGTAGCTAAACCACAAGAGGTTGGTTAGAGGTTCCTGGCATCAAGTGGGATAAAATAGTGAATAATTTTTGTTGGGAAGAAATATGCTTTAAATACTTGATATATCTTAACGTAATCAACTGCAATAGTAAAACAATTCTCCATTGCAGGAATCTGAAGCATGGATGTCGCCCAGGTCTCACCACCTAGAGATCACCCCCAGTGACTTTGTATCTCTTTCCCTTTGTCCCGTTTTCTGTACATCAAGCTGTATGTTTGCTTTGTTGTGTTTCATAACATCGTGATCCTATTTTTTGTGGCTTACTTTTTCATTTAATAACATATTGTGGGCATTTCCCCTAGTCATTAAATATTCTTTGCAAACATGATTTTTAATGTTCGCCTAATAGCTCGTCCAGAGGCTGCCCCATCATCTTCTCTTTACATCGCTGTGGTAGCTTCAAGGGATTCAGTGTGGATTCCACTCCTGGAATCCAGCCTAGCCTGAGAGATAGGGCAGATTCTAGAAGCTGGCGAGAGCATTGTCCTTTGCCATGCATGTTTCTGGCCCTTATGAGCTGTGTGGATACCGGCGGGAACACGGAGGGGCCAGCGGCCAGCGTGGCTAACTTGGCAGGGACCACAGTGGGCTGTGCTCCTTTCCACCCCACCCGACCCTGCTGTGTGTCTTCTCCTCAAGCGCCCTCACAGTCTGGGCCTCACCAGGACTGTGGCTTCCTGCATGGATACCAGATCACCCAGCAGTGGGCCCTCCCTCTCTCAGGGGTGACCTGTCAAGGCCTAAGCTTAACCCCAGGGAGCCAGCCCATCCCCCTGACCTTGGACTTGAGTTTTCTTCCCTCCCTGTCAACTCCTCATGCCCGGAGTCTACTTTGATTGAGGAACTCTTTAATATAAGATGGGAAAGCCCAAGGGTGTGAAAGTCACTGCACTTTATAGTCTGTTAAGGGCCTTTCAAAAACAATGCTCATTCCATTTTTTTTCCTTGTTTTTTATGAGCTTTTCGGTACACACAGCACATAATCCCACATAAAATAGCTGAGCATTATTCTGGCATAAAACCCAGCAATGATATGAAAGTCCATGAAGTTACGAGTTAGCTTCTGTGGGAGCGGCCGCAGTCCTTCCACCCAGGCAGGGACTGTGCGCCTGTGGGGCTACTGCTGTTCATACTGGCCCCGAGCGCCGCACTGATGAGGTCAGGCCTCTGCCACGGCTTGGGCCCTGACCTCCTACAGTCAGCCACATATACAGTTAGGGACCTTCTCCATTTTCTCATCATTTCATGAAAAGCCCGTGTTGCTTTTGTTAGCCGGCCTGAGAGGTGGTCCCACGTTACAGCTTTCGGAACGTGGCCCCTGGAGGGTTGTTTGATGATTGGCCAAGCCATTGGCCGGTCAGGGCATGAGCTGCGTGAGGAGGTCCTGTGTGGAGAAGGCAGAGGCTCGATCTGGAATCCCAGCCATCTGTGCAGTTTGAGGGCACTGATCTTACTGGCGGCACCCCATAGGGTGCTTGGTGCCTGTGGCAGGTCCGAGCGCTCCTGCCGTGCAAGTCCAAGCTGGGACGTGGCAGGGGAAGCTCCAGTTTGTTTATTTCATGACCATAGCTCTGATTTTTCCTCATTGTTGGGGTTTGGCTCAGGCCCGGCAGAGGTCAGAGCCTTGCCCTGACACTGAGTGGGTATCGGGCACCCACTGGACCAGGTTGGTGTAGTGGCTGGAGGCGCCAAAGAAGGACCTTGGGAGACCTTCTGCAGGAAGGTCAGGTGGTCTGGACTCTTGCGGCTCGCCTTCTCTGCCTCCCCCCTTCCCAAGGGTGGGAGGAATTGGGAGACTCTTTGTGGCTTGATTGTAGCCTTCGGTGCTTCAGGGCCCCTGGTCTTAATGGCGTCGGCTTACTTGGAGATCTTCCGCTGGATTGGGGAGCACTAGATTGAGGTGATGGGGTCTGGACAGCAGTTGAGGGATGGAGAATGGTGGTGGGGTCAAGGGGATCCCGGAGCCCTGCTTGTATAGGGTACCAGAGGGGGGCGTGTACTGGGGTTAGCCAATCAGGGCACATTCCTGACAGGTACAGCAGATAAACTGTCATACCTGCCAGGTAGGGGCAGTTATTTAACTGAGATGCTAGGGGTAGCCAATCAAAATTGAGGTAGTTGAGGCTGGTCAGGGGCCATCTTTGCTTACTCGATGGGAGGGGTAGGAGTGAGTGAATGAAATGTGGCCCTGGGGTCACCTAGAGATCAGTCCCTCAGTCTAGTTTGAGGGACCCTAGTTATGGGGTGCATTTTAAAATCCCCAACACCTCGTAAACTCTAGCACTGTCCCACTGGCACCGTAAGTTCCAATATTTCGTTATCCACGGTGGCCTCCCAGGCCACCCCACAGGCCCCCAGTGTGCACACATGATTGTGTCAGAACCTGAGCTCTGAATGTGGCTTCGTAGAACAGGAAGAAGAGATCCTGTGTACCGATGGCTGCCAGTGCCAGGCTTGTCTGGCACACGGTAGGGCAAGTGATAGAGGCTCTGGTGACCAGAGCAGAAACAGCCTAGAGAGGGCACGGCGTTTGCTCAAGGCCATGCAGGAAACAGGCTCTGAGCTTGCAGGAGCCTGGATCTAGAGACCATGCCCTGAAAGACCATGAACTCCTACAGGCCCACGCAGCCCCTGGGCATCTGCAGGAGGAACAGTGTCTGCTGGAGCTTGTTTCTGAGCACAGTGGGGCTGGTGGGGCCTCACTGGGGCTCTGCCCTCCTCAGATGACTCCCTGTCTCCCCTTGCCTGGGGCAGAATGGGCTCCTCCTCGGTCCCTCCAGCCCTTCTTAGGATGCCCGACCTTTCTCAGTGTGCGTCTGTCTTCCAGGTCAGGGTTTCGATTGCTCCTTATTTCGAGGCCTCGATGCTCCTCTGTCAGAATAGCTTTGTGTTTATTGATTGTTCTCTCCAGACCTTCAGTTTTTCTCTGAGTCGAAGGGTCTTGGAAGTGAGGCTTCCAGCCTTGTTAGCCACCGGATTCTGAAGCACATCCAACCTTTCCCAGTCCTCCGTCCAATCATGGCTGCCGGCTTTGGATGAGTGGAGGTCGGGGTTGGGGGTGCAGGGATCTTTGGGTGAGTGAAGATGGGAATTATGATGACTTCAGGAAATGGACCAGCACCTGCAACTTACCTTTCCATCTTTCCTTGTCCCCTCCACTCCTTTGCCCTTGGGCCAAAGAACTTGTCCCTTAGCAGGTTAGGGCCGCAGCAGTTCAGATTCAGACCCTGGCTTAGGCCGAAAGGGCACTGTTCACCGACAGCCAAAGGCCAGGCCCTGGGCCTAGCACATGGGGGTTGGAAACAGGGATCTGGGATCAGGTAGATCTGGGTGGAGTCCTGGCCTCATGGCCCCTGACACATATCTAACCTCCTCTATAACTGGGGACGGCCATAGGACCTCAAGGCTTGGGATACTGCCAGGGGTATGGTGGATGTCAGGACTGATTGTCGGGTGAACCAGGTTCCTCCTGAGGACTCTGCCTGGAACACATCTCTGTCCCAGCCCCTTACTCCTTCTCTGACATAATTTTCATAGGGCTCAGGGTCCCTGTGTCCAGCTGAGCCCTGCTGAGCTCTCACTGTGGCATGGGGGCCACAATTGTATCATTTACAGAGGAGGAGTCCACAGCTGTACCACCCTGGCATGCAATCCAGTCAGATCCTGGAAACTAAGCAGGGTTGGGCCTGGTTAGTACTTTTTTTTTTTTTTTTTTTTGCGGTACTGGGTGTTGGACCCAGGGCCTCGCGCTTGCATGCTCTGCAAGTGCTGGACTACTGAGCTGCACCCCCAGCCCATTTTTTTACTTTTTGAGGCAGGGTCTCACTAAGTTATGCAGACTGCCTCCGGTCTCGAACTTCTGATCCTCCTGCCTCCGCCTCCCGAGCCGCTGGGATTACAGGCGTGCGCCACCACGCCCTGCTGGGCCTGGTTAGTACTTAGATGGGAAACTGCCTGGGAACACCAGGAGCTTTAGGCTTGGGAGAAGGACGTAGCCACCCAGTCCCAAAAAACAATGCCGAAACAATCAGCCATTGAAAGCCCTGTGAACAGCAGAGAAGCCCTGACATAGTGCCAGGCGTGGCAGTGTCAGGGAGTGTTTCGTTCTGTTGTACTTAGGGTTGCTATGAGTCAGACCTGACTCGACGACACCTAACAACAACAACATAGAAGGAGAATCCATTTGGATGGTGGGTGGCCTCCAGGCAGGTGGGATCTGGTCTCCGTCCCGTGCCTTCGCCAGTGGCAGAAGAGTCAGGTACTTAGAGGGATTTTCTGCACTAGGTCTTTCTGTGCAAAGCAGCCATGCTCCAGGCGGCAGCAGGGAGGGGAAGCCACGCACAGGGGAAGGCAGGGCGGGCTCTGGGCGCTCCTGGGCCTCAGCTCCCCTGCAGCCGCGTTTGCAGGATGTTCTGCTTGAGAAGCTGCTGCACCAGGGCCTCATCTGGGAGCTTACGCTCGTCCTTCCTGTGAGCAGATGTGCGCTCTCTTCTCTGCTCTGTGCACACTGCTTGGGGCTCTCCATGCCCGTCCAGACCCACCCAGCTTCTGCCGTGTTCTGGCCCTCGGTAGAAACAGACAAGGCGGCAGGCCTGGGGAGGCCCTGGTGCCTGTCTGCACCCAGTCCCTGCTGAGAATTTGGGAGGCAGCCCTGGCCTCACGTCTCACCTCCCCCAGGTGAACGTTGAGGAGCATTCTGGGTATTTAAGTTCACAGTCGACGTCAGGGGTGGTGGGTCTCAGTGGGCCTCTGGAGACCCCTGTGGGGTCCTGAGTGCCCTCTGTTCCGACGGCACCACCGTTCATTAGCGTTCCCGGGCTGGTCCTCTCGGTTCTCTTGTTTACCATTTGCTGTTAACACCAGTAATTACAGTATAGTTGTGAGATGAAAACATGACTAAATTATGACCCTGCTTGTGCAACAATCTCTTAAACTGACTCGGAAGGCAACAGCTGCACAATTAGGCCATAAATCCTCTTCAATGAACGTGTCGTGGCAGCGGTACCTGTGTGGCTGTGCTGTGTGAGAGATAACTAGGCTTAATGGGCATGGGGCTGGTCTCGTAAAGAAGGAAACTTTGTTCTTTGTCATAAACCACTTGTTCTCTTATAAAAACAAAGGGCTTGGCCTTGGCCCATTAACTCCCTCTGCCTATTGGGGCCGAGGGAGCAGAGACTCCATTTGGCAAGGAGAGCTGTGTGCCTTGAGGTGTAGCCCTCCTCTGAGCCCCTGTGGGGCACGGCCAGCAGAGGCCTGGCTGGGATTCATTAGTCCGCAGCCCCGTGAGCTACTGCCGTCCTGGACGGGCTGGCGAGCTCTGCCCTTCTTAGGCCCAACGACATGCTAAGAGACACAGTCGAGAGCACAGGGCACCTTGGATGTGGGCTTGGGGACGACTGGATGGGTGACGGTGGAGACTCCCTTCAGCTTTGCTACATTCGGAAGCAAAGCTTCTGCACCGTAAATCTCAGGAGAAGGCCGGCAATGGGCGGGTTAAAACGTTTTTAGCCCATCCACTGGAATGCTGGGAGAAGGGCCTGGCAATCCACTCCCAAGGCGATCCCAAAACAGTCAGCCATTGAAAACGCTATGAGGGTCGCTATGAGTCGGATACCAACTCCACGGCACCTAAAAACAGCAACTGGAATGCCATCCGTGGTGTGACTGGCGGTGCCCTCACGGGAGTCCCTGCCGTCTGCCTCCAGATCAGCTCTCAGCAGTGTGGCCACTTCCCAGTGCCTTCCCATGGCTGCCGTACTGATGACCACAGGCTGGCTGGCTTAAAACAACACAATTTCTTTTTTTTTTTTTAATCACAGCCCAGAAGTCAAAGTCTGACATGGGCCTCAGTGGGCTAAACACGTGGGCTAAACTCAAGAGGACAGCAGGGCTGGGCTCCTGTCCAGACGCCAGAGGAGAATCCATTCCATTGCCTTTTCCAGCTTCCACAGTTGCCTGCTTCTCTTGGCGCACGGCCCCATCTTCCCTCTTCAAAGCCAGCAATGGCGGGCCCAATCCCTTTCACATGGTATTTCTCCACCTTTTCTTCCATTTCCAAGGACTCATACATAGGTTCACAATGGGCACACCCGCACGCTCTTTCCCATCTCTAGACCAGCTGATTAGCCACCTTAATTGCATTCATAATCTTAATTCCCTTTTGCCATGTGTGTTAGTTTTCCATTGCTATGACAAAATGCTTGTTGTTGTTGTTGTTGTTCGGTGCCGTGGAGTCAGTATCCGACTCATAGCGACCCTCATAGGGTTTTCAATGGCTGATTGTTTCGGGATTGCCTTGGGAGTGGGTTGCCACGTCCTTCTCCCATTTTTGTGGTGCTGGGAATCGAACTCTGGACCTCAGAGACTGCAGAGCAGCGCTGTACCAACTGAGCTAAATCCCAGCCCTGACAAAATACTTAGGGATGGATATTTAAATAAAGAAAAAAGCGTTTATGGCATGAAGGGCTCCCTCCCCAAGCCCAGTTTTGGAGGCTCAAAGTCCAAGCGACACCATACCACCTCTGGTGAGGGCTCCTGGCTGTGTCATCTCATGGCCGATGGCATGGTAGCAGGAGAGTGAGCAAGAGGGAGAGAGATTACATGTTGGAGCTGGAAGCCAGAGAGCAGGAGGGCTTCTCTTATAGCTACTTGCTCTCACGAGAACCCACTCTTTCCTTGAGTCCAGCCAGTATCAGTCTCTTCCAAGGGCAGCGCTGTAAAGGATGGAATTCTCTTGCACTTGTCTTCACTTTTTTTTTCCGGTACTGAGGGTTGAACCCAGGGCCTTGTGCTTGCATGCTTTGCAAGTGCTGAACCACTGAGCTGCACCTCCAGCCCTTTTTTTTTTTTTTTTAACTTTTTGAGACAGGGTCTCGCTAAGTTACACAGACTGCCTCTGGTCTCAAACTTGTGATCCTCCTGCCTCCGCCTCCCCAGCCGCTGGGATGACAGGCGTACGCCACCACGCCTGGCTTCGTCTTAACTTCTTAAAGGTTCCAAACCACCTCCAGACATCGCCACACTGCAGAGCAAAATCCTAGCACACGAAGCCTTGGCAGACACAGCCATAGGCAAACCACAGGGCCAGGTAACATAGTCACAGACTCTGAGCATTAGCACGTGGCCATTTTTCTGCCAGCCTCACGCAGGCAGATAGTGAGACTTTGGACCAGCTTGATGTTGTGCCCTCTGAGCTGGGCACGGGCAGGACTTAGACTTGAGGAAGGAAGATTGAGTCGGTCCTGCCAGGCATCCGTGATTTTCCCATCACAGGACGAAATATCGGACATAAATCAACTTGAAGGAGAAAAGGCTTTTTCAGCTCACGTTCCGGAAGGTTCAGTGCGTGGTCACTGGGCCTCGGTGCTTTCGTGCCGGTGGCGAGGCAGCTCGCCGCGGGAGAAGTGCATGCTGGGGGTAATGGCTCACCTCATGAAGGCCAGGAAGCAAAGAGAGGAAGGGGCTCCTCCTGTCAGGCCCCACCTTCTACCATTCCAGCACCTCCCACCAGTGCCCCAGGCTGGCCACCCAGCCTTCGGCATGTGGGCCTTTGGGGGACATTGAAGATCTAACCCATAGGCCAGGTGCAGGGGTCCACGCCTGTCATCCCAGTGCCTCGGGAGGCGGAGCCAGGAGGTTCACAGGTTTGAGACCAGAGGCAGCCTGTGCAACGTAGCAAGACCCTCAAAATAAAAAATACGAAATGAGCTGGGGGTGCATCCCAGGGGTGGAACACTTGCAAAGTATATGCGAGGTGCTAGGTTCAACCCCCAGCACCACAAAGAAAAACATAATCTAAGCCATCATATTGAGGGAGTCAGAGAGGGAAAGGCAGCTGCATCAACAGCCTGGCCTTCCGTGCAGAGGACAGCCCTGGCCCCAGATGTCACTTTGCATTTCCAGGAGCTCCCAGTCAAGGTGGGGCATAGGCCCGTGGAGACAGAACTCAGCGGTGGAAGTGCTCCGTGCTTTGCACACTGCAGGAATCCTCCTGAATGAAAGTGACAGGGGGCCGACGCTCCCTCCTAGTCGCTCTCCCTGGAGAAGGTGCCGGCCAGGAAGCAGGCGACAAGAGATAGCGTGCAACCTTAACAACTGTCAAAATAAACAATACGTGCCAGGTTTGGTGGCACACTCCTCTAATCCCAGCTGCTTCAGAGGTGGAGGCGGGAGGATCCCAAGTTCGAGACCAGAGGCAGTCTGCGTAACTTAGTGAGACCCTGTCTCAAAAAGTAAAAAAAAACAACAAAAAAAAAAAGGGCTGGGGGCGCAGCTCGATGGTCCAGCACTTGCAGAGCATGCAGGCATGAGGCCCTGGGTTCAACCCCCAGTACCGCAAAATAAATAAATAAATCAAAATAAACAACACGCAAACCCCAGGCATCATCGCCCCAGCTTCTGGCAGGAGCTGTGGCTATGGTGTTGACCAAGTCACGACTGAGGGGCTGCTTCTCACCCACAGCCATGGACCAACCGGCTGCTTCCAGCCTTCCCCCGCCCGGCCTGGCAGGGAGAAAGCCAGACTCTTTCCCAGGCAGCTCCTGTGACGATTCGCAGGCCTCTCCCTGGACCTGTCCGCACAACAGACTTCTGGAGTGCATCTCCAGGGACCTCGAGCTCCAGGCCTATTACCGAGGTCTGTCACCCAGAAAATCTGTTGACGGAACCGTTCTCTCTGAACCGCAGGCAAATTGGGGGATTTGAATGCGGTGCAGTAAGTCTGCCATAAAGCAGCGTCTCCAAGAAGCACTCGGAGCGGATCTCCCGGTTCCAAGTCCGTAGCCCTCTGCGGCTTCCTGAGCTGTCATCCTCCGGGGTGGCCACAGACAGTATTTATTTTTTTTAATTAAGCTGCCTCGCGATGTGGCTCACCCTCCACAGATGCTTTATAAAGCCCAGCCTTCCAAGTTGCTGAAAGTTTCTTATTTTTTTTTTAAGCGGATAGTAAAATTAAGCAGTTATTAGTATTCACGAAAAACGCTCATGGCAGGCTCTGCACACGTAACGAGAAGCCACCTGCAGTTCCAAGCAGTACTTGATAATGCTGTAATTAGATTTGAGATGCAAAAAAGCTCATTAAAATTAAATAACATATTTGTCACTGTTTTAAGAGGTACAGATTGCCTAGAACCATGCTGGTCTCTTGACCTTGAGTATCTTGGTGGAGTCCTTGCTGCCAATGATCCAAAAATAACATCAGCAGTTCTGCGGAGAGTCCCGAAAACATGTTCATCCTCTGTTCAGTGTGTGTTGAAAAAATTATATACCGTAGATGTCCAAGGGAAATCACGGATCCATACAGAGTGCGTTCTGGGAGAAGAGTGTGGTTAGGCTCTTCTCTAAACAAGTGCTTCAGACCACGCTAAAGGGAGACCAGTGTGTGTGCTGGGGGGAAGGCTAGGGCAAGCACAGGATCCCCCACAGGACAGAGGGTCCCAGGTGATGGGGTCTGTGAGGAAGCAGTGGCCTCCGGGGCAACTCATCAGCCTAGGCTAGACAAAGAGCCGTGCTCAGAGCAGGCCCAAGGCAACTGAGCGTCAGCTTTTCAGAGAGAATTTCCTGGGTGCCTGCCAGTGTACTGGGTCCACGAAGGGCAGGGCAGGATGCAAATGTGAGCGAGCTTCACCCCAGGCTGCAAGGAGGGCACAGCCTCCCTGCAGGAGACCAGGCATAGAAAAGTCAGGTGCTAGGACTCTAACTGTGGCTAATAAAAGTGGCCAGTGTCCATCTAGTGTGCTTGCCTCAGGGGGTGCCAAGCATGTGACATGCATTATCTTACTTCTCACCTCCACAGCCTGCAGGACAGCCTCCCTGTCCTGGATTCCTTGAGGAGGTTAAATAGCTCTCTGGAAATCGTGTAGTTAGCACGTAGCTGAGCCTGGATTCGAGCCCAAGTCTGTCCTGCAGATCCCCTGCACTGATCATAAAGTAGCTCAAGTCTGATGGGCAGAGCAGAGGGGGCAAGACGTTATACCCGAAGGCACCAGCACTTGCTGAGCACCTATCTGTCAGATCCTATTTTTTTTTTTTTTTTTTTTTTGTGGTACTGGGGTTGAACCCATGGCCTCGCACCTGCATGCTTTGCAAGTGCTGAACCACTGAGCTGTACCCCTAGCCCATTTTTTTTTTTTTGCTTTTTGAGACAGGGTCACGCTAAGTTACGCAGACTGCCTCTGGTCTCGAACTTGAGAGCCTCCTGCCTCTGCCTCCTGAGCCGCTGGGATTACAGGCGTGTGCCACTGCGCCCGTCTGTCAGATCCTATTCTAAAAGCTTTGTGTCTATGAACCAGTCCACCCTGTAGCAACCCAGTTACTCCAGTGTACAGATGAGGAAATTGAGGCAGGAGAGATTCATTCGCCGGTCTCAGGCATCTCTGCAGGCAGCGGAGCTGGGAGGAAGCTCTGCCCTTGACTGTTATTCTACCTCTTCTCTCTTGAGATCTGTTTATAAAGTATCCTATAAAGGTAGGATTGTGATTATTCTTACACCTGGAGGAAGAAAATGCAAGTTGGGGGGCAGAGACCAGGGTGCCTGTGGGGTGGGGGGAGAGGGTCGGACGGTGGGAAGCTGAGGTCAGGTTGTACACAGCAACCTGGTCAGGCCTCCAGAGAGTCTGGGCACCCATGATGGGGACCCCTGGGCGTCAGGGCAGGGAGAGTTCAGGAGGTGGTCTCTGGCAGGCTGCCCCTCCTCTGGGTCACAGGATTGATTTTTCCGGGCTGACTCTCTTGGCACCGGGTCCAGATTTAGTTCTGCGGAGAGCTCGTCTTTCAAAGTCCAGCTCAAATGTCACCTCCTCTGCAAAGACTCCCTAACCCTGCAGCCAAATTAATCATTACTCCCCTGCGCTCCCACAGCACCGGGTGGATACCTCCAGCATGGTCTTATCACATCAGACACCGATTTATGTGTTTACAAGTCTGTCTCTCCAGCCAGACAGGGACAGCTGAGGGACATTTGTATCACTGGACCTGGGACAGTGCTGTGCCCACAGTGGGTGCTCAATAAGTGATGCGTCTGTGAAGGAAGGCCCAACAGAGGACCTAATTTTATTTGATTTGCTGAATGCAGAGCACTTACCATGAGCAGGCCGTTCTCCAAGCCCTTTGTGTATACGACATACCTAGTCTTTGTAACTCGGGCTGGGATTCAGCTCAGTGGTTAGAGCGCTGTGCTGCAGTCTCTGAGCTCCCCGAGTTCAATTCCCAGCACTGCAAAAATGGAGATGGACCTGGCAATCCACTCCCAAGGCAATCCCGTAACAGCCATTGAAAGCCCTGTGAGGGTCGCTATGAGTCGGATACCGACTCGACGGCACCTAACAACAACAACAGTCTTTGTAACAACCCTGTGAGATCGGTTAGTTCTAGGCCATCTCCACTTTGCAGGTGAGGAGATTGAGGCCCAGAGAGGTAAACTTCTAAACACCACAGAGCCAGTGGGTAGGAGAACGGGATGTTAAGCCCAGGCCATCTGGGGTGGAACATCTGCTTGGAGGGATTTGTAGATAAGCCCACTCTGATTGTAGGGGGTTTCTGGGGTTAATGCTCAGTTTACTTTTTTCTTTTTTTCCAACTCATCTGAATTCAGGGAGATTTGGAAGAAGTGCTTGGGCTGTGCTACCGTTCCTTTGTTGTAAGCTGCAGAAACCAGCTCTGGCTAAATTAAATGGAAAGGGATTGTGTTGTGAGGCTCTGAGTAGCTTGGGGAGTGAGCAACGGTAAGCCTAGGAGTTTCCGAGGGCCAGGAGCAGCAGGGCAGTCTTTTGCATGAGCTCAGTCTGTCTGCCACATCTCTTTCTGGTCAGACGCCTTGGCCTGGTAACCTGTCACCCATAGAGCAGGGAACTGGGGCACTGGGTGAATGCTGGGCGGAGGTGACACTGCATTGCTGGCTTAGGGCTGGGCTCAGTCTAGGCCTGGCACTGGGGG
>VMDO01027057.1:0-25790 GCA_007922755.1 Pedetes capensis
GGGATAATTTTCTCATAATTTTCTGTTCAGGAAATGACCACTTACTTCTTCTCTGCTGAGTTGCTTCTCTGCACTTACATCCAACTTTCCTCCTCACTGGTAATCACTTTGACAAAGTGAGTGGAGAGTTCTAACATTTTTACAACATATCTGAATTTTAGCGATTGTTAGTCTCTATGGAGACAGAGCAAAAAACTAAAAATAAATGAAAGATTTTAAAAACTGAAAACAGTGAAAAGTTGTTTCAAATATAATTCCCACTCATTTTGCAGTGTAATAGGTGGGCAGCTTAATGTGAAAATGAGAAGCAGTGGTTGTATTTCAGTTGGAACATCTCAGCTAGAACCCCAGGAGACCTGGTGGTGTACCTAGAGATATGGAAAGGCCTCTTGGAAGGAATTGCTTGCATACTTGGAATGTAATTCCTCTTCTTCAGTCTTTTTAGCCATTGGATTTCTCATCTCTAACTCCTTTCATCCTTATTTCTGCCAGCATCATGCAACTAGCAACTTTCCTGTAGAACATCTAGCCTCAGTTGCTTTCAAAGTCTTTTCTCACTCTACTCTTAACTAACTTGCAAATTATATGCATAATCCACATCTTAAATGCATATGGCATGTTCACCAGGAACACATAGCCCATGTTTGAGTTCTAACTTTTCTAATCCTAATTTTGTGATCTCAAATAAGCTACTGAGTGTTCTGTACAACAGGACTTTAGACAGACCTAAGGCCAATGCTGGCCTGCAGCTGTAGCCCTATGGCATGCAGCCTTAGCCCTATGGCATCCGATCCTATCAGATCTTGGAAGCTAAGCAGGGTTGGGCCTGGTTAGTAATTACATGGGAGACCGCCTGGGAAAACCAGGTGCTGTAGGATTGGGAGATGGCCCGGGGCAACTCACTCCCAAAAATCAATCCACCATTGAAAATCCTATGAACAGCAGAGAAGCACTGACAATAGCGTTTCGCCTGTTGTACTTAGGGTCACTATGAGTCAGATAACGACTTGACTCGACAGCACCTAACACCACCACCAACAAGGCCAATGCTCATGGGGAATGTTCCTGGATAATTGATATGCTCATCATCCTGTGTCACAGGCAACTATCAAAAACGTCCTGGGGTTCCTTTGTACTCGGTACTTGCAACTGACAAACAGGGCAGCCGGCAGGTGATCAGAATTTATAGGTCAGATGCAGAGAGAAGAGGTGCAGCAAGTACAAGCCCCCAACACAACAACTTGAGAACAGCAAAGGGAGCTGCTAGTACCTGACAGAATCCTTTCTCCAAGCATATGGTACCATCCACAGCTGCGTGTTCCATGGGAAGCACTGGGAAACCTGGGAAGCTGCATCCCTCTCTGGGAACATGCTACTTTAATATAATCTCAATATGCTTCTGTATTGTTCATCACTAGAGACACTTTACATCCTCCAACTGAACCTGGTGGCAATTTTCTGCCCAGCTTTTCAACATCCTATAAACTCTCTAAACTTCTTTAATTTCCTTCTTTGCAAAACAAAGATAATATCTTTATATACTCATGTGTTTATTGAGAGGATTAGAGGAGATGGTTCCTATAGAGCTCTTAGCATAGTGCTTGATGTTGAGCTACAATTATATTTACACTATACATAAGTACATCACAGTATTGATATGCTAGTATAAATTATATGTATGATTAGAAATATATCGATAAAATAAATAGTATTTTTGAGAGCCTACTAAAATGCCACACACCTATATATACTATCTCATATGCTTTTGACAATACTTCAAAGTATGTAATTGCTATTGTTCTGAAGATTTGGGGAATGAAAACTTAGATATGTAATGTAATTACTCCAAGATCCCCCAATCAGTTGGTGGTAAAACAGGATTTGAGTAGAGGTCAGTGTATGTTTCATTACCCTTCCTTCCTTCCTTTCTCCCTCCCCACCTCCTTTCCTTCCTTCCCCAGATAATTTTGTTCCTAAACATGTGCAAGAGCTCATGATGAGACATGCTGTTAATACAATGGATCACCAACAAAATAGTCTTGCCTTTAATTCATGTTTTGCTGGATATTTCTGTTTTCATATAAATTTTGAGATTCACTGACAGTGACACTATACTCCGTTCTACCCTTAGTCCAACACATGCAGCACTCCTACCATCCCCAAGTCTCATTCTAGTTTTACATACCTTGTGTTTAAGCTTATTTATGCAACTATCCATTAGGAAGTGGATCTTTAGACAGTCTAGAAGACTTCTCCACATGCTTCAAGGCCTGGTTCAAGGTCGTTCCTTTTGTGATGCCTTCTCTGCCTTCACTCAACAAATGAACCTTTTTGTTCTGAGCAACCATAACACTGGAGCAAGCCTATGACTGAACTATTATTTAGCTATTATTAGAGCTAAAACTTATTGAATACTTAGTATGTGCCAGGCACTATTCTAAGTGCTTTTGAGGCATTATCCCATTTAGTACACATAATAATCCTCCTTGGGAACAAGTAATATTATTGCCTCCACTTTTCAGTTGAGGAATTTAAACTGATTTTCATTATTTGTCTGCCTTCGCCACCTCTTAGAATATGAGTCTCTTCATGATGAAAACTATGTCTTACCTTCTTTTTTCCACCCTATTGCTATTTGTTGACCAATTCAGTGGGCTAGGTGATGCAGATATTACCTCAATTATCCTTACAAAAATATATACTCAGTACTCTACTAAGTTCTATTTTTCAAGTGAGGAAACTGAGGCACAAAGAGATTGTGCAACTTTCTGAGATGCAGAGTATTATGGTTTGAATATGAGATGGTCCCCACAGGCTCATGTTTTGGACATTTGTTCCCTAGCTAATTGTGCTATTTTGGGAGGCTATAGAATCTTTAGGAGGTAGAGCCTAGCTGGAGGACTTATGTCACCAGGAGAGGTTTCTGGGGATATATTATCTCTGTTTCCTTCCTATCATGTTCTCTGCTTCCTTGTCAGCCATGAAGTGAACAGCTCTTCTCTACCACATGCTCCTGCCAAAGCACATGGGACCAAATGACCATGGTCTAAACCAACCAGAACTGTGAGCCAAAACAAATCTTTCCCCCCTTAAGTTGTTTCTGCTATGCATTCTGTCACACAAGAAAAATAATATACAGAGTCCAAGCTAACAAGAGCAAGAGGTACTATTAGAATCTATGCCTGTTCATTCCCTTTCCCAACTCTTTCCCCTGTGTTAGTTGTGAAAACAAGTGCTTTTGAATTTTAAAAACAGCAAGAACACAATGAATAAATAGTACATATTGCAATAGGTGGCAGGGTCAGGAGCATGTGTTTGTACACAAAAAGAAAAATTAGGAGCCACCAAACTATCATAGCTTGCTGAGAAGATACATTTAGTGCTGCATGGGCAATGACACATCTCTAAGAGTGAAGTAGAATTTTGTGAAGCACTAATCAACAATAGTTCAGTGATACGGAGAATGGTCTTTGGAGTAAGACGGATCTGAGTTTAAAATCCTATTCCACTTTCTCTTTGCAGGGCGTGAGGCTAGTAATTGAATCTGTCCAAGCCTCAATTTCCCTATCTGTAAAAAGTAGATAATAATACTTTACTTGGTATGAATTGTTATGAGGATTCCAATGAAATAATACATTTAAAATGTCTGCATAAACTCTAAATGCCATCATGTACATTTAACTCTTTCTCCCAGCACTTATTTCTAACATGTTATTTGTAGAGATTCCTGAGAGGTTCCTATGAAAACCAGCTCTTCCTTAATCCTGGTTAGCTCTTCAGATGAGGCCCCAATGCATATTTTACCACTTGACACAGACTCTTTCATTAACCTAATGATTATTTTTTTCAAACTTTTAGGTTTTATTCCCAGCAATATCACTCTGATAAGAGTTTACATAGATGGAAAAACAGAGTAAAGTAAAAGCTCAGGTTCAGTTTTGCTCAGAATTGATACTTTACCTTCTGCTTAAGGTGAGAAATAAAAACATTATGAATGAAAATGTCATCAAGTCAAACAAGCTAAATACCTTCAAAGAAGTTGGTTTATAGCACAATTCCTCCTAGAAATCAGGACCATCCACACATTCACAAAGCTACCTTACTTCATGGACAATTCCCCTTCATTTTTAATAAGATTTGACTTTCATACTCTCAGCCCATTGGCCAGCCAGGAATCATTTCTCTTGACTTTATCAGGAGCAGTAATCCAAATGCTACCTGGATTAATTCCATTTTCTGAGACAAGATTTTTCTAAGGATAGTCAGGTCTCAAGAGGAAATATATTGTGAATGGTAAGGGGAAAAAAGAGATCTCAGAAGAATTTATTCCATTTTTGTCTTTACTTATAGCTGAATTCTCAATGAAAATTGTTTTGATAATTGATTTCCTTTCTCTAGTCCTAGATACAGCATTCTACAGTGATGATAGAATGAAATGTGTTGAAATATCTTTCATTTACATGAAACGTGTTGCTCAGAAAATTCCAAGTACATTATTACTGTGATCTAAACTTCTCTGCTAGGTAATTAGTACTTTGAAAAGCAGAAAAATAGCTGTTAATAACCAAGATCTTATTAGAAACAGATGGTTGATCTTCCAAGACATTGTATCACTTGCCTCCTCACACTAACTTCCCCCACAGAAAATTCCAATCCTTTCCAGGTCTACAAAAGTATCACATCACATTCCTTAAGTCAAAGCGCTCATGAGAAGAACGTGGGGATAATTTACTTCACTAGACTGCAAACCACCAGTAGGTAATTGCACGTAATCATCGTCAATGTGAGGCTATAAAACACAGAGGCCATGGTTTACACAAATGCAGACAGGAACAGATTAATAGCCCTGATAACAAGAGCAAACAAAGTCCCAACTCCTTAGGCCACCTCCATCTACTTTACCAAATGGGTATTCAATTCTGGCCTGCTGTTGTTGTTGTTAGGTGCTATGGAGTCTGATCTGACTCATAGCAAACCTATGTACAACAGAACAAAACATCCCTCCACACAGTGCCATGTGCAGCACTACGTCAATGCTTCTCTACCATAGGGTTTTCAATGGCTAATTGTTTTGGGAGTGGGCTGCTGGTCCTTCTCTTACCTTGCCCTATAGAATTCCATTTGTCACTAATACATCATTGGCATTTCTTCACGTCATTAATTTTGCTATTCTCCTATTTTATTTTACCTCAGAAAGAAGATATTCACTCACTGACTATATATTCAGTACTAATAATATGCCAGACACTTAGAATACATGAATAAACAGGAATCTACTTCCTCTTAAAATTGTATGGTGTGTTAACAGTAAAGCCTTTAGATCTCCTGTCTGGATTAGAATTCTGGCTTTGCCTTGAATGACTTGTGTCATCTTACACAATCTACTTAACTTCTCTGTACCTTAGTTTCTCACCTGTAAAATGGCCATGCTAATGGTATGCATCTCCTAGAAATGCTATGGGCTTTAAACAGGTTAACAGCAGCCACTGTCGAGAGCTGGCAGATAGTAAAAGCCCGATAATTAAACTACTATCATAATTAACTCTGCATATCCAGGCCCTACATCATTGTTCCAAGGCTTAGCTGAATTTCTCCTTTTGTGAAGATTTACTTTTACCCTAGCCAAGACATTTTTTTTCCTCCTTTACTTTAATAAACATTCATTCACTGGATGGAAAATAGGCCTTATATTCTATGTCATCCCTAATCAAGAAATAATGACTGCTGAGAGAGTCAGAGCAAAGAAGTCATGTGAGACCAATTCCAGAATCTCCAGGGAAAAAATTTTATGTAAAATTGGTGACTGCTATGTGACATGAATGAGGAATAAGCTAAGATTACTGAAAATACTCAGCTATATATTTTTATAACTGAAATATTTTCTCCTCTGCTTCCTATTACCTTATGGTTATACCTAGGTAAGTTATTTGAATTCCCCAAGCTCCAGTTTTCCCATTTGTAAAAATATTTTAAAGACTAATACCTTCCAGTATTGTTGGGGAAATCAAAAGAGATACTGTCTATATAGTTCCTTGTTAGAGAATGATACATAACCAGAGCTCACTCCATGCTATTATTACCATTATTGCTATCTAATATCACTGAGTGGTAATACCACCAAGTGGCACTGATAACATAATGCCTTAGAATATTAGAAATTTTAGGGCACTGTCCCTCCCTTTTCAGTTAGTTACTTTCTTGTGAATAGCAATCTTCTGACCCTTAAATGCTCTGGAGAAGGTTCTCAATATACATTTGTAGTGTGGGTGAAATTGTGGTGGGAACGCTTTTTCTTTTGCATCCAACTGAAGCAGGTCAAATAAATTGTTGAAATGTCTGTTTTTCCTGACCCAGCATTGCGACTTTGCTGGTAAACAGAGAACAAGATAAAAGAAGATGGAAGCAAATTTTAGATGGTTTTTTCCCCTCAAGGGAGACTCCATAGTTATACCTCTTTGCTAGAGACATTGCTTCAGCCACAATTCTGCTAAACTAAGATTCTGCTTCCTAATGCTACAGGCATTATGGTAAGTATGTGGGGGTGAGAGGGACAGAATAGGACAGAGTGACAAAGTAAACCCTGGAGGTATGAGGGTAAACACATTAGAGTATTCTCAGGAAATGACACATTTAACAGAACAGTGTTGTTGTGAGGCCATTCGAGGCACCATAAGAAGGAAAAATGGATGGAGCAGCCCTGAAGGTGGAACTTTGAGCAGAACTGCAGAAATACATAAGGGAGATGTCTGGAACTGCCCTTTACAAGCACACTGGATGTCAGGACTGCAATTCTTGGAACAACCACCAGAGGGGATAAAGCACACATTTGGCATTTTAGGCCAACACCTCCCCACCCCGCTGACAGCTTACCTTTCCATTTTTGATAAAGCAATGGAGTTGGGGTTGTTGAAAGCTTGAGTCTGGGAAGTACCCCTTTCCACTATCATTAGTCATTAGTCATCCAGGCCACTGCTGGACGGTTTTTGAGTACCTTTTCCAAACTTCCAGAGCACAGCAATGATAGCATTTTTACAGCATTACTTCATTTAAACTTTGCTATGAAAGTAGTCTCATTATCTGTACAAGCAGAACAATATGTTCATCATGCAGATGAAAAACCTGAGGCTCAGATAGATTAACTGACCCACAACCACACAATTACAAAATGGTGAGCAGGTACCAAGATCTCTGAATTCAACCCTGCTTCATAGGCTATGTTCACTTTTGTATAATCTGGATATACAAAAGACAAGTTGATTCTCCAACTGTAAGCCAATTCCTTATACTTTCTCTAAGGTCAAACAAGGGGTGTGGGAGGACAAATAGCATAGAGGTTTTCCATTAAGTCTTTAGGAAAATCTATAGCAAATTTGTCAAAACTAAGAAATTAATGTTGGTGCATTATCATTAACTAAATTCCAGAATTTATTCAGATTTCACTTATATCTTCTTTCTGTTCCAGGATCCAATCCAGGATACCACACTGTATTTAGAACTCAAGTCATTCAGTGACCATCCTTTGTGTCTCCTTTGTGAAACAGAGTTTCAGTATTTTCAAGACAGGTACTATGACCCCCAGTATCCAGCCTTGCCTAGCACATTGGAGGTACATAACTGTTGACGAATTTTGACACACAAAATGCTATTTTAATCACCATTGTAAAAACCCAAACCATCACTCTTAATATTCAGGCATATTTTTAAACATTGGAGGAGGTCCACATTCAAAATGGTAGTAACAAATTCTGCTAAATTACAAAGCCAGTTTTGCAAATTAAGTGTAAATATGAAGTACAAGTGACATCAGCTGGGAAGAGAGAATACCTTGTTAAGCACTCATTTTCCTACAAGTAAATCAAATAACCCACCAAATAAAATTTAAAGAAATACAGGATTTGTAAGAACTTGGAAGAAATGTAAATAAGATTTTAATCAGTCTATCACATGGACCAGGCTGATGACACACGGTTAAACAGGCTCATCCTGGAATTGAATCTATGTATAGCTGTTAATTGCACAAATTCCCTAGTTCTTCAATGCCATGATTCCAAACCAGCTGCTGAGTACAGCTGTTTTTTATGTTGTTGTTGTTGTTTTCCAAACAAAGGCAATTTTTAAAAGTAGGAGTGGGGAAGAAATGAACTAAATGATTTTAAAAAGTAAAAACAACCAAACTTTCATTCTAAAGTGAACCACATAAAATTATTAAAAGATGTGGAAATGGTTTCCCTTGGATAAGTATACTTCACACATAAAATGCATATACACTGTCTAGAATACTTTTGGGTAAATAATTCCAAAATGGGTAAATAATTCTAAAATGAATGTCCCTATTATGAGTTTGTTGCTAGGAGCAGCCTTGTGAGAAATGTCTCTCATAATTTCCATGTCCAAAAACATGTAAATGCATAAACTAGCCTATATTTTTCAAGTGGGAGAATTTTGTATTCATCTGACATTCTTCTGAATGTATCACTGTCTGCCTACCCCTTTAATTAAAAATATGCATAGAGTTTATACACATATACACACAGTAGGCCAAGAGCCTATAATGTAATATCTTTAAGGATAGTATTCATCTAGGTCACCTCCGGAAAACCAGTATAGTACCCTGAATAAATGCTGGAGTAGAGGAGGAAGCAGGGCAGGTTTATTCCAGATTGGTAAGGCTCTGCCACCTTTCCCCAACTCTATTCACTGAACAGCAATGAGATCTATTCAACAAAGATGTTTTGCCCCTAGAGCTGCCACACTGTCAGCATTTTCTCAAAAGGGGAAACCTGCAATTTCATTGGGCCTGTCGTACCCATGCCTGGCACTCTCTAGAACCTCCAAAGCCTCCACTTTTTATATGTAAAATTGAAATAATACCTCCTTTAAAAAGCTGTTAGAAAAATCAGATGAGTTCAGTCATCTATCCACTCAACTCTTAATTGAATACCTAGTAGGTGTTGGGTAAGAGGGGACAATATCAAGTGAGGAACAATAACTCTGGCCCAATGGAACCAATAGCCATGCAGGGAGAAAGGCATGAGTTAAAGGTGCATACTTGAGCAGTGGTTCCTGGACTTGTGTGTGCATAGGTGTCGATAGCACAACTTAGTAAACACTGAATGCTGGGCCCTACTCACCTCTGCGGTTTCTGGTTCAGTAGGTCTGGAGTAAGATGGGAGAATTTGCACTTCTAACAAGTTTCCAGGCAATATTGATGCTGCTGATAAGGGAGATCACACTTTGAAAACCACTGCACTAATAAGTATAAAATTATAATTTTCATAAGCATTGCAATAAAGAAGCATGTGCAAATAACAGAGCCTATAACTGTGGAATGTGATCTGGTTAGGCAAGTTAGAGACTGCTTTCTAAAGCAAAGAACCTTTGGACTGAGATCTGAGTTTCTGTTGAAGAAAATATGTGAAGAAAAATGTCCTAGGCATTGGGAATAGGATATGCAAATTTTTGCAGTAGGGAAAAACAGAGCCAGACCTGCAATTTGAAAAAATGCCTGGGAGGCTGGAATAGAGAGAATGTAGAGGTGCCCAGAACTGAGGTTGGGCAGAGAAGTAGAAGCCAATTCCCACAGAGCTTTGTGAGCACATGCTGGTATTAAAACACCTCAGGTTCCTATCTAAGCAAAGCAAAATGCAAATCAGAGTGAAAGATCGTAGTCCAGGCAAATAAAACTTATTCTCAACCAGCCAGAAAACCATCAACTAACCTCTAACTACAGACTTTCTGCTTTAACCAAATAATTTTTTTATCTTGATTTCACAAACACCTAAGTGAGGTTTTCCCAAACCACTTCTAGTCTATTGTTGTCTAATTCATGAATCGCTGAACACATCAATGCATTACAAAGTTAATGTGCCTGAATGTACCTTTCAACAGTTTCTACATCTTATTCTCTAACATTTGGGCAAAGAAGGGCAATAAGTAGCATACGAGAGGTCACATTGCCAGATCTTATTCTCTGAAAAGTTTTTTTTCTAGGGGCCTCCATTGGGAGGATGAGTGTGTGAAGCACTTACCCAAGGAGTGCACACCACAGAGGCAGAATTTCCCTCATCTGGCCGTCAGCTCTGCCAGTTGTACAGTCTGTGCAAGTTATATGTCGTTCACAGCCTCCATTTCCTCCTCAGTAAATGCTGATGGTAATTCTCTTCTAATAAGGTTTTTGAGGATTGACTGAACTAATCACATAGAACACTTAGACTCCTTTCTGGCACAGAATAAGCATTCAAACTTTAGCTGTCATTACCATCATTAGTCACTGAAAGCATTAAAAAAAAAAACAGCTATTGGATAATGGTAAATTTTCATCTATATCCACAGAGGCCTGAGAAAATAGATTTAACCTTTTTAAAAGCCCTTTCAGGTAACATATCTTATGATAAAAGTGACAACAGTATGAGCTACAAAGGAAGAGAGTAGGCTCGATATCGCCAAACACCCAAGTACTATTGTTGTTGTTAGGTGCTGTCGGGTCCTGTCCAACTCATAGGGACTCTTAGAGAGTTTTCAATGGCTGATTGTTTCCGGATTACCTCAGGAGTGGATTACCACATCCTTCTCTCATGTTTGTGGTGCTGGGAATAAAATTCAGGACCTCAGAGACTACAGAGCAGCACTCTACCAACTGAGCTAAATCCCAGACCCAAGTACTATTAGCATCCACAAAACTAAGAACATGATGGTGGGAATCAATAGAAGTTCCTCAATTCCCCAACCCCAAAGGTAAGCTCCAGAAATAAGGAATTTCTTTCTTCTCCTGATCCTATTTGACTCCCCCTTATGTCTCAGTACCTATAAGAGAACCTAGGACTTATGACTGCTTGTTTAGTGCAAAGGAGTTCTCATCAATGTTGTCATAGGTAACTGGATTTGGAGGCAATTTACATTGCCATTCATCATCACCCAAATTCAAGTGTCATTCCTCTTTCCCTTTCATTTCTTGTCCATCAAGGAGAGAATAACATGTGAGTGTGTGGTTTCCAAACTGATGTCTGAGGTCCTATACCTAAAGGCACAGTCAGCCAAGTACTGTCACTGTGGCATCCGTAGTGTGCCCATATCCATCTTCAGCCTGCAATAAGCTCTGCTTCCTTCCTTGCCGAATCAATGCAGCCAGTATGGGGAAGACAGTCAGGATACTCTGTCATTGCCCACATTCTGCTCAAAGCTCTTTTTAGAAGCCTCTCAGCAACTTGCAGTGTCCTGAGAATAAAGTTCTAACTGATCACAATTACTACCCCTGCAGGAAGTGACCCAGGCCCATCTCTCCCTCACCTCTCACACTTCGCTATGCTCCACTCCACATTCCAGCCAATAGGAACTGATCCCAAGGACAGGGTTTTCCTCATCTCTGCACTCTGTCTAGTACATTCTTTCCACTTCTAAACTTGTTTGTATTTCAAGTGTCAGCTTGGCTGGGCCCAGCGACACACACCTATAACCCCAGCGACTCAGGAGGCAGAGGCAGGAGGATCATGAGTTTGAGAACAGAGGTAGCCTGCCTAATGTAGCAAGACCCTGGATCAAGAGGGGAAAACAAAAAAAAAAAAAAAAAAAAAAAAAAAAAAAAAAAAAAAAAAAAAGGAGGGAGGCTGAAGGTGCAACTCAGCAGTAGACCACTTGCAAAGTATGCATGAGGCTCTGGGTTCAGCGCTCCCAGTACCACAAAAAAACAAAAAAGGAAATAGTGTCTGCTTAATATCTCTTTTTTCAAAACTTGAGGCTGATATTTAAGAATCCCCACAGAGCCCTAAACAGGAATATTTACTCAATATGTCCCTTCTCTATAAATTCCTAAAGATGGTACCATGTTTGTCTTGATGTTTGATATACAGGAATTCTGAATAAGTATTTGTCCAATGGCATTATTATTCTCTTTTCATGCCTCAAAAATGTTCCTATAAAAGGTGAAAATGTATGAAAACAGGCACACCTAATTTCTCAAGAATTTGTGGCACAAATACTCCTCATCATTTGCCAACTGGTGATATTAGTTTCCACAAAGATGGAGCCTTTCTGTGGGATAGCTTATGATTTTCCTAAGAACTGGTGTTCTCCTAGTTTGAGTCCTGGGATTCATCCATTTATTTCCTGTCTCCAGTACCTCTCTAACTTTAACATGTATATCAATCACCTGAATCGTCTTATTAAATCACAAATGCAATTTAATTTAAGGTCTGGGGTGGGGCCCAGAGTATGCATTTCTGAAAAATTCCTAGGTGTGGTCCCAGGGGCCACTCTGTCAGGGAACTTCCTCATCCACAAAACACTTTGCCCTTACTTCCTTCATGTACTTCCTACTTCTGCCTCCTTCATGGCAGGTCCATTCTTTCCAAGAAGCACCCAATAGTGGCAGAAGAGTGGGGAGATCCCTTAATTAGGGGAGGTGGAAGGACTGTGTATGCCCAGGACTTAATGACACACTCACAGCCACATCTTACAGCCACACTTACTATGGTCTAATAACTGTGATTTTAGATTAGCACTGGTAAAAACAAAATGATGGGAAGCATAGCCTCCACGAACTAAGGGAGTAAGGAAGAGTGAGGCATCAGGAGAGACAGCGAGGTGGGGAGAAAAGAGAAGTAGCTGCTAGACCTCTCTGGAGCTAGTCTATCCCCAAATGCTCATCATCACACTCAGGTAATGTTATAGTTAATTACCTGAAAAGGAAATTTATCTCCATGCAAAAAGTGTGTTGTTTTTCCTTTCATCAGAATGCAGGAGATGCTGTACAGGGCTGCTGAATTCCCTCTCCCACCTTAGACTCTGCAGATTAATTCAAGCATCCTCTGAATCCCTTTTGGCATCCTCTGAATCCCTATTTGCAACTTCTGCTGGGCCACAGAAACCATAATGTAGACATTAACTGTGAAATTATAAAGAATGTAGAAAAAATAGAAACAAAGAAAGAAAAAAGAAAAGCCTTGAGCATAACTGGTATTACAGCCAAAGCCTAGGATTTCTGCTTTTTTAAGAGGCTTGAGAGAGCCTAACGGCTTTTACTGTCTCTCCTTGAGCTAAGCCGCATAACAATTCTCAACCCCCCATAGGAATTATGCCTGTCACTCTTAATGTTGGTTTAATATATTTTCAATATTGTAGAATTGTCAAGATAGGATTCTGGGAAACTGTTCCCTTGGGATCTTTGAGTAATGAGCTATCAAAGAGAAACTAGAGGAAGGACCAGCTCTGGTTACCACAACTCTGGGAACTCTGGCACCCAGAGAGCCTAGGAAGAGCCAAGCTTCTAGAGTCCATGGCCTTTACCAATATAAAGAGACATGAAAACACAAGAAGGTAATTGCAAATGTTGCTTTTGAGTTTGTCATGGTTTGAATATGAAATGTGCCCACAGACACACCTGTCAAAGGCTTGAGTCCCCAGCTGGTGGTGCTGTTTTGGGAGGTTGTGGAGGCTTCAGGCAGTGGGGATTAAACCTAGAAGTAGGTCACTGAGGATGTGCCTTTGAAGATGATATCTGGTCCCCAGTCCCTGTCTTGTTGCTCTTGGCTTCCTGTCCACCATAAGGTGAAGAAGCTCCTCCACCATATGTTTCCACCAGCAGGATGTTTTGCCCAAGCACTCTGGCCAAGAAGTTATGGACTGACCCCTAGGAAACCTTGAGCCAAAATAAATCTTTCCTCCGTTAAGTATTTGGTATTATCAGGTAATGGTATTATTGGTATTATTATCAGGTATTATAACAATGCAAAGGTCACAAATATAGGGTTTTTCCAACACAAACATCTTAATGATTCAAGCCCACATGCCTACCCGGGTTCTAATATCAGAGATTGCTAATTTAGGGTTTGTGGTCCATGCTCTCTTTGGGTGAGGGGCTGTGGATAGGGGGACTTAGCAGGTAAAAATGCTGCTTTTTGTCTAACTTAACTGGGCATCTCAAGGCCTCGTTTTCATATAGCTTCCCCAACAGTCTTACCACTGCAGCTTTTATAAAATCAGATCAGCACATTACCCTTTAAAAACGTGGTAAAGGTACAACCCACCTCACCCCAACATCCCAGTTCATCATTCTTCCAGTAGCACACCAGACATTAAACAGGGCAAGTTTACCTATATCCCTACATCTGAGACTGCTCCAGGCTGGAGGTAACTGTGATTGGCACCTGTGACAGCACAAGAAAAGGTTTACCAATTCATGGACCCAGGATGAATGAGCTGTATCTGCTCTGCAAATGTTTGAGGCTAAAGGTGTCATTTTGCAGGAAAGAAACTCAGTGGGGCACCTTAAAGGTAGGCCATGTCATTACAAACCATTTGGGCTGGCAGAAAATAATGAAGGCACACATACCCCAGGGCATGATGCCATCTGCTCTGGAGATTATGCAAAGAGACAAGCAGAGGGAAAAACTTAGAACAATTGGGGATAAATGCTGTTTTCACAAGAGTGATCCAACCTTAAGTGTTGACCTGTAATTATTTTTCAGGCCAAGTGATGAGTGAGCCAGATAGAGAAGGTGATATTAACAGGAACTGGAGTCCCTGGAACCTTTTTTGAACATTCTAGACAAGGAATGCCATTGGTCCATGTACAAGGGGGTTGTTCTCAAACAAAGACTGAGGACCAGGCAGGGATTTTTGAAGCTAAAGTAACTACGGCTTAATAAGGCAGCCTAATCTTTAGCCGGGGCTGGGATTTAGCTCAGTTGGTAGAGCACCGCTCTGCAGTCACTGAGGTCCTGAGTTCGATTCCCAGCACCACAAAAACAGGAGAAAGATGTGGCAACCCACTCCCGAGGCAATCCCGAAACAGTCAGCCATTGAAAACCCTATAAGGGTCACTATGAGTCAGACATGGCTTGATGGCACCTAACAACAACAACAATCTTTAGCCAGGCTGGGATTTAGCTCAGTTGGCAGAGCGCTGTGCTGCAGTCTCTGAGGTCCCGAGTTCGATTCCCAGCACTGCAAAAATGGGAGAAGGCCCTGGCAATCCACTCCCAAGGCAATACTGAAACAGTCAGCCATTGAAAACCCTATGAGGGTCGCTATGAGTCGGATACCAACTCGACGGCACCTAACAACAACAATCTTTAGCCAGAGAAGATTGTTTGAAGGTCTTACACTTATGGAGAATGGTTTTTTTTTTTCTTTCTGTACTTAGGGGTTGGACCCAGGGCCTCACACATACTTTGCAAGTGCTTTCCCACTGGGCTGCACCTGCAGACCATTTTTCAAAATTATTATTATCTTGAGATAGGGTCTTGCTAAGTTATGTAGGGTCTGGCCTTGACTCTGCAATCCTCCTGCCTCCAGTCACAGGGATTATAGGTGTGAGCCACCTACTATGCCCAATTGAGAATTTTTTAGATTGGACACAACAGGGGAATCCCCAAAACAGTGCCCCCCGCAATACTCCTTATAGGATCTGTATGCCACAAAGGTAGATTGTTAGTTTCTAAATTGACTTTGGGTCTAATGGAACAGAAAGTTGGAGGAGAAGAGAAACCCTAAAGGGATGGAAAGTGGATGCTTCTGTCTCCTTATTCAGCCAACCTCTCCCAAATCTTCTCTGTATCCCCACAGGATTAAGAGACAAGTATACTGGAGTTGTAAATGAATAAATGAAATAAATCACTGGCTCTGATTTCCCCATAACATTGGCTTTAAATTTGAAAATTTGAAAATTGTTGTTAAAGTGGTTGTTCTTTGCATTTCTTGAATTGTAACATACTCTTCCTCATACACATAGGTTTAGACTAACAATGATCTAAACAATTAACCAAGAGGATCAGTTTATTTTAATGAATCAAGACTCACTGAAAATGAAACTAGGCAAGATCTCAGCCCTCGGATGAAAGGCACTGAAGGTGAAATGACATGAAAGCTTACAGTGCTGGGCAATCTATGGGCAAAATTATGAGTTCTGATTGGCTGGTTAGACTGGATTTGTTTCTCATTTGTCAACTCAGAATCAATAGCTTCTATGCATCTATGCAGCCATCTCTTTACCACATGACAAATGTCCATCCATCAGAAGTCCCACAGTACAGCCAAGAAGTCGTTTCTGCTCAGTCCATTTGATAATTAATTGATTTGCTTCCTCCGGAAATTACTGGTTTCCCCCTCTCTAAGTTTCTAAGGGAAACAAACAGAATGTGGCCAGACTTTCTCATTTGGTGTTTTGTGAGAAAAGAACATTCAACTCTCTTACAGAAAAAGGACATCTCTGAGCTAGGTGGACCCACATTGAATAATGTTTTAGGTGAGCAAAGTCCAACAATGAGCTTTGAGGAGGCTCTGCCTACCTGTTTCCTGGATGTGCTCAACTGTGGTGTCTGATATTCCCCACACAGTCATTGGTTTGGATGACGATACCCAGGGCTTCTGTTAGTTACTAGTTAAGGTTGCTCCAGCCATGGATTTTGTATTTCCATACACTAACTAAAATCGGTTGATTAGGTGAACTCTCTTAGAAAGTATTGCCTGGGTAGGTATTTGACTTCCCTTTCCTCCTCACCACATATAGCTCAGTCCTCAGCATGTCTTTTAATTTTTAAACCCATATCTTACTATTCTGTTCATTTATTTCTATCTCTGCCACCACCGAGTCTAAGTTGGCTCCTTAACTGTATGTCTTGTCTCTCTACTTGCTACCTATCTCCTGTCATATACAGACACTGTACTCAGGATGATTTTTTTAAATGCACATTACATCAATGCCTCACTTAAACCTTTCAATAGGTTCTCCCTGTCTTTAGGATGAAATCCTTTACTTGCTTATCACATCTTTGCCCATCTTTCCTACCTGACCCCATGTCTCTCTCCCTTCTTTTATCTCTCCCCTCTAGCCATGCTGTTTTCCTAAGGTAGCATGTCTTTTCTGGATTTAGGTCTCGGAATATATTATCTCTTTACCTTGAATGCTCCTCTTCCCATAGCTAACTTCTGGCTAGCCTTCATTTTCAATTTATACCTAGGTTGATCTGCCCTGAAGTCCTGTATTCTTCTTGGGGGTGACATCATTATACTTGCATGTTCTGCAAAGAAAAGAGCTCTGTTTTTTTCAGTTATACATCCCTTGAGCCTAGCACAGCATCCAGCACAGAGTAGGTACACAATAAATATTTGTTACATGGAATTGCATTGGAAAAAGTGAGGAGAGTGAAAGTCAAGATACACAACATCCCTCATCCACATCTTCTCCAAAATGTGTAATTTATCTGATCACTACAGAAACCAGACTACTCTTACCACGCAAAACAAAAATGAAATGGCTTACACAAGTACCTTTATCATACATAAATGACTGACTACAAAATAGACAAGGAGTAAGTCCCACAATGCACAAAACTTTAGATCCAGGCAAAGGGGGAAGAGATGCACGGATAAAGAAGGAAACAGAGGGTGCAGAAAGGTCTTTAAGAGAGAAAGAATACGCAAGTTAAGAGAGGCTGCTTATGTGAAAAGGTGAGGCTCAGATTTCTGAGAATTTTCAGCTAAGATAATGATTATCACAGAGAAAATAAAAGAGCTTTCTTAAGTATAATGAAGCCTGAATTCAAT
The DNA here is from genome assembly GCA_007922755.1 of Pedetes capensis. Taxonomy (NCBI): domain Eukaryota; kingdom Metazoa; phylum Chordata; class Mammalia; order Rodentia; family Pedetidae; genus Pedetes; species Pedetes capensis. Next base: position 17,542 of record VMDO01027057.1, read on the forward strand.
GCCATATTCTACAGAATTCACCAGAAAACAAAGTCAAAGTTTACATGTGGAAGAGAGAGAGAGAGAGAGGGCTCTGGGTTCAAATAAGGAGAAATTAGGAAAAAAAGAAAATCAACTTCTCCAAGAACAAAGTAAGAGAAATTCCTGCAGTAGAGTCTACAAATACTGCCAAGTACATGAAATAGGGGACAGAAAAATATGGTTGAATTCTTGTTCTTTTCTCTGACTACATACTAATCATGTGGCCTTTACAAACCATTAACGCTCACTTTCCTTTGGTTTCCTTGCTCAGAAAATGGGAAAGACAAAGAACAATTATTGCATACCCCATTTCCATACATGATTTTGTTTCATCCACGTAAGAAATATTATTTTGATTTATGAACCCCCCACACCACAGATGAGAGAGGTAAAGCTTACAGAGGTTAAGAAATGGACATACACTCACATAAAGTCTTGAAACCAAGTCTGTTGGTCACATCCAGACACCAGCCAAAAACACAAGGTAGTGAACTGAGGGGCACTGGACTATCAGCCCTGGTCCTTGCTCTACCATTAAGTTCAGAAATTCTGACAACTAATTTGACATCTCCTTTCCTTCATAGCCAGCATTCCTCTTCTCTAAAATGTGCTGTTCACACCTGTACTGGCCACTTACCTTGTAAGCAGAAACATAGCCAGATTTTAACATTCAGGGATCATGATGCCAGCACAAGGGATTTGCCTACCTTTATGAGTATGTTGTTGTTGTTGTTGTTATTGTTAGGTACCGTCGAGTCGGTATCCAATTCACAGCGACCCTCATAGGGTTTTCAATGGCTGGCTGTTTCGGGATTGCCTTGGGAGTGGATTGCCAGGGCCTTCTCCCATTTTTGCAGTGCCTGGAATCGAACTCAGGACCTCAGAGACTGTAGCACAGTGCTCTACCAACTGAGCTAAATCCCAGCCCTTATGAGTATGTAGAGACCTGGTTTTCACATCCTGTTCTCAATCTTCTTTTCATCATAGACTTAATAATTCCATGAATACTTTACTTGACAAATGCATTGGAAGGGCACCACTCTTAGAGAACACTCACTCCTATCTCCCTTCTTAGCTAAGATACTGAATAGGAAGAAAATAGGAGGAGCAAATGAGATGGCACTGCCTGAGCACAGTTCATGGCACTGCCTGAACTACAGGTGCACATTCCAGTGGGACCCAGGCATTTGCACGTCTCCTATGGAACAGTCTAATTAATTCACATCTCCCACTGTCCTAAATGGAGGGGACTTGTCTTGTCCTCTTTTTAGATAAGGTCATTTGGTACAATTGCTCAAGGTGTTATGAATTTCCTCTGTGTTAAGGGACTCTCATTTTGACATATCAAGACATGGAGAGTGGGCTTGTAAAGTCAACAATCTGTTATCATCTTAAGGTTAACAAAGAAGTGAGGTTTTGTCCCCCGAGTGGCTCCATTGTAAGAACTATCCTACTAAAGGTCAACACATACAGCTATGCGCTCCAGGCAAAGAGCATGCCTTTGTGAAATGTATAAAGGTCTCTGTTCGCACTTAGAGCAACTCAACATAATATGGCTGTGTCTCCTGAGAGTACTGTGGCACAGGGACAATGCAACCAATCTGTCATTTCTGACCTGATTAGAAACCAATCCTTGTAAATGAGGCAAAAAGCTGCTTACAGTTTGGAGGACATTAGCAGCCTTTTAATTTGGTGAGACGAGCATCCTTTCATTTTTCTTTTTTAACATGATATGGCCTTGGTTTTAGCTGTGAGAATCAGAACCTATAAATTCCAGTCTTTTTCCAGGGTATATTTAATTTCTCTTTCATAAATCAGTACCCTAGTTTCAGTAGGAATAAACTAACATTTACAGAGTTCTTACTATGTATGTTAAATGAACCAGGGCATTTAATCTTGCATAAGCCTTACAGTCCTCATAAGTATTTACAGCAATCCTGACTTCACTGGGAGCAGACTGAGGGTCAGAGACATTAAGGAAATCCTGGAACTACGATTTGAATCCAGGTCTGATGGACTAAACAACTCTTGTTATTTTCAATACAACACACACAGTCTTAGAAAATAAATAAGTTTTTACTCTAAACAAAAGAAGACCAATTGGTAAGGTGTGAAAAGGGAGCTTGTGAGTGCTCCTCTCACTCTGAATGAGATTATATGTCTATAATGTTGTTGTTTGCTGTTAGGTGCCATCAAATTGGGTGCAACTCATAGCAACCCTCATAGGATTTTCAAGGCTGATTGTTCTTTGGGAGTGGGTTTCCAGGTCTTTCTCCTGTTTTTGCAGTGCTGGGGATCGAATCTAAGGCTTTAGAGAGTGAACAGCAGCATTCTACCAAGTGAGCTAAACATAAAAGAGACAGGAAAACTGGTCCTCTCAGCATAAAGGACAAAGCAAATACACTGTGCCTGACACCGTGCTCTCTGCAGTCTGGAATAAGAGGCAAAAACCAAAAGATGCCAGCAAACACTGATATAATGGAAATAAGATAATCTGATGAGAAAATTACAATGGATCAATACACAAAGACAATGCAGAGAAAGGCAATATAGATCAAAGAAACAGAATGGTTCCCTGTCTTATAAACTGTGATAATACTATGTTGCTGTTGTTGTTAGGTGCCATCGAGTCGGTATCTGGCTCATAGCGACCCTCGGTACAACAGGGGAAACACTATTGTCAGTGCTTCTCTGCTGTTCTTAGGGTTTTCAATGGCAGATTGATGTTTGGGAGGGGGTTGCCAGGTCCTTCTCCCAAGCCTACAGCTTCTGGTGTTCCCAGGCGGTCTCCCATCCAGGTACTAACCGGGCCTGCCTGACCCTGCTTAGCTTCCGAGATCTGACAGGATCAGATGCCACAGGGCTATGGCTGCAGGTGATAATACTATAGAATGGATTAATGTAGTTAAAGAAATGATGTGTCAATTAGAAAAGGAATTGGTCAGCAATGGCAGATGGAGGGGGAGAAGGGAGAGTCAGCAAAGCCAGCTTTGGTGGGCTGTCTCTCCCTGCAGGACACAGCATCTTGGCCAGAAGACTTAATATCCTGGAGCTATTGACGAGGCTCTGTATAAAGAGCAGACAGCAGCAACAAGCTGTCACAGCTGAGGAAAACTGCCCAGGATGACCTACACTCCTTTTTTCTGATTTCAATCTCACTAGCACAACTTTCTGATTATAACTTAGCTTCTCTGAAAAAAAAGAAAAGTGCAAGTAAAGTGCAAGTCATACTGATAGATGAGCTCAAGTCTCCCGAGCTTTTCTTATTGAACATTAGCAAGTGGACAATATAATTTTACTCATCTGTATCCTAGAGCTTGAGTAATGTTAAGTCCATGCCTAGGAGGTAAAGCTACTCTTGTATTGGCCAAGACTGCCCACCAGAAACAGGGTTATGACTCTGCAAGGTTGCTGGCCAGGTTGAATCCATGAAGAAGTCACCACGGCAAAGAACCCATGGATATCCTATATCCTACATTTCCTATCCCACATTTCCATCATTTTCTTTTTGATGACTTTGATATGTATTTGTGTACCTCGTTCAACCTGCAGGCTTGGTGAAATCCCAATAGTGTATAAGAGTAGAAACTCTCCTGAGTGGGGAACTTACCTCAAAGTGGTAGCATGGAACATGTGTGTAAATTGATAGGTAGAGATTGAGTTCATTAACGACACTTTGCCACAAGTAACTATATGACTTTAGAAAAGTCACAACCTCTGCAAGCCTTACAACTCACACTTGTAAAATAGGGAAAAGAATGTCACAAAATACAGCCCTTTGAGATTTGTTCCCTTTCAATGAAGTCGCCAATTAAAATATACAAAACATGGACAATTGAAATTATCTTCTTCTCCAAGGCAAACTCACAAAACTGTATCTCAAGACTGTAGGATGCTAGTCTGGGCGCTGCCATCTGCCAGCTGAATGACCCTAGGCAAGCCAAGAAATTTCTTGAGTATCTGTTGCTTTGTTGTATAGGAGTATTTTACCAACTTATGTTAAGCATAAGTTGAAATCCCTCCCAAATTTGAAATTTCAATCTTAAACAACTAGGATTTCATTGTCTAGAGTTCAGTGTTTTCTTCCAATGCTAGGGTTTCTGCAATTGCTTTCATCTTCCTCTAGCTAAATACAGTAACTGTTTTCTTCAATCCACCCCAACATGGAATTCACAGCAATCTTATCAAGACTTAAATCTGAATATGTTATACTCTTGCTAAGAGACATTCCATTCAAGGGTCCCTCCATTGCCTTCAGAGTAAAGATTGGACTTCCTACTTGGCATTCACAATTTTTCACAATCTTGCTCTTGCTGTCTTTCTCATCTTTCTCTCCAATCACTCCTCCACATGCATGCTTGTGCTTTGTTGCTGTTGTTGATAAGGGCACACGAGTTGGTGTCTGACTCATAGCGACCTTATGTACAATAGACAAAACACTATTGTCATGCTTCTCTGCTCTTCATAGGGTTTTCAAGGTCTGATTGTGTCCTTCTCCCAAGCCTATAGCACCTAGGGTTCCCAGGTGGTTTCCCATCCAAGTACTAACCAGGCCTGACCCTGCTTAGCTTCCGAGATCTCACAGGATCGGACACCACTGGGGTACACCTGCAGGCAGAGAAGCACTAACAATTCTGTTTCACCTGTTGTATGTAGGGTCACTATGAGTTGGACACTGACTGGATGTCACCTAACAACAATAAAATGAAATATCTAATTAGACATGCTAAGTAAACTGTTGGCTATGTGTTTCTGAGCCTCATAGGTAATTCTGGGCCATAGGAATAGAATTTGGAACCAGTAAGATAGACAAAAGTGGGCTCCATGCAGGAGGAGGAGTTCATCCAGGGAGATAACAGATAGCAGAGTAACAAACTGGTGATGGCATGTTGATTAAACACCAACATCCAAGGATTTTACTCTATTTAGCCCAATTTATGAAAAAAAAATCTATTCTTTGAACAGCAAACAAGGCAAATTACCATGGGAAGATTGTTATTTCCCCATCAGTGATAACTGTTGTGAACAGAAGTAGATAAATTAGCATCTAACACATTTTTCATAAAAGAGAAACTGGGGCTTTGAGAGGCTATACTCATTTGTGAAAGGTGACCACACTAGTCAAATGAGGAAGCTGGGATTCATATTCAAATATTTTTGACTGATGCCTATGATCTTAAAGTCATTGCCCTGTATAAACCAGACAATACTGGAAGCAATAAACTAAATAAAGCTCAATTCAAATAAAGAAGTGACTATGATTGATTAAAAAAATGACAATAGATTTTAAATGGTAATTGGTTAATTGTTCTTTGAGTTTATTTAACTAAGTTGGTTATTTACTAGAAGCAGAAAATTAATTAAATATAATTGAAAGAACATTTTTATCTACTGAGTCTGTTTGTAGGCAGTCATTGTGATAAGTTATTATAAAGAGAAGCTTAAATTTTCATTCAGGAGAAAGATGCGGCAATCCACTCCTGAAGCAATTTCAAGAACAATCATCCACTGAAAACCACAAGAGTCAGTATGAGTTGGATCTGATTTGAAGGCACCTAACAACAACAACAACAACAAACTTTCATTTGCCTATAAATATGCATTACTTGGAAAATGGAATAAAATAGTATTATATCATAAAGTTATACATTAAAAAGTTTAAAAAATGTTAAAAATTTAACTTAAGTTAAATTTAAAGTTAAGTTAAAAGTTAATTAAGTTAAAAAGTTAAAAAAAGAGTCAGGTGCAGTGACACACACCTATAATCCCAGCAGCTCGGGAGGCGGAGGCAGGAGGATTGCAAGTTCAAGACCAGAGGCAATCTGTGTAATTTAGCAAGACCCTGTCTCAAAAACTTAAAAAAAAAAAATGGGCTGCGGGTGCAGCTCAGTGGTCCAGCACTTGCAGAGCATGAGGCCCTGGGTTCAACCCCCAGTAACCCCCCCCAAAAAAAAAGTTTAAAAAAGTTAAAAATTAAAAATAATAGTATTACATAGTTACAGATAGGCTTTTATTATGGTCATAATTCCAGTCTTGGTGGGAAATAGGAATTTATGACCAATATGTCAGCCACATTCTGGCCAGATTTTCTCTGGCTCCATATAGATCAGGCCAAAGTTACAATAATCACTCTATATCATACACTACATACCTTTGGCTAATTGAAGTACTCTTTAAATTTAATGTTGCTTAACTAATGTTTAGGCAAAACAAGCAATTTATGCAACATATATGCCGCCAGTGATAAAGCTTATTCTTTCTTATGTATAGCCATTACCTTCGGTAGCTCTGAAATAGCTTTTAATTGAATTTCCTCATTATTATGATTTAAGACCTGGTGTAAGCTCTTGAGGCAGATAGTGAAACTGTCAAAAGCTGACCTGGAACCATTTATCGGTCTATAGCACGACTGCCTTGTGACTGTCTTCAGAGCCAAGTTCTAGAGAAAGCACATGAGCTTGTGTATGTGTCTCCACCATGACATCTTTGTCTGTCCAAAACTGTTGTGCTTCCAGAGATTCCTGTGCCATTCTCCAGGAAGACTTAGAAGTAAACAGTCACCAGATGTCACTAGTTCTTGTAGGACGCCAGCTGAGAGAGAGAATTCTTGCCGGAAATAACTTGACGAAACAGCCCCAGTGACAACTTGATTTATTGAAATGGGGATTCACCATTGCCAGGAGCAACCTGTGCTTCTGTGAAGTTCAAGGTAAAGGTTCCAATTCACCCACACACACAAAAAATGTACAGTTTGACCACTGACAGGGCAGAAAGGCTATGAGATCAACTTTCCCTACATTAGTGAGAACTTCTGAGGACAGATTACATAAATTAAAATCTAAAGTGTTCTTCAGAAAAAGCTGAATCAAAGAGTACAAAGTTTCACTTGTACAAATGAATAAATCCTAGAAATCTGCGGGACAGCACAGTGACTACAGTTTATAGTGCTGTTATACACTTAAAATTTGCTAAGAGGGTGGAGATTGTTATGTGTTCTTACCACACATTGAAATAAGAAATGAAGGGAAACTTTGGGATGTGAAAGTTGGGTTTATAGCATAGAAGTGGTGATTGTTTCATGAACATCCACTTATCTCTAAACTCAGGTGCATGCATTCAACTTGTACAACTTTTTGTATGTTAAATCCTACTTCCACAAAGTGGTTTAAATAAAAAATGAAAACACAAAGAAAAAACTGAGACTTTTAGAAGCTAAAATAATTTGTGAATTAGATAGTTATATGACTCCCATACAATGCTGGTCAGGTTTTCACTCTCTGCTCTTTTGGCTTACCAATAAAATAAATTACTGATATCTTTCTACTGAGCTCAAGACTCCATTCCCTCCCTTACTTCCATCATAACTTCCTATTTGTTACTGGGTAGAGAGGGATAGAGGAACAGGGAGGAGTGGCAAGGAGTCCTACTGTAGAACTCTTCTGCATTGATATGTGTTGGGGAAGACATCCATGGAGGCCCCCACATTCTCCTCCTCTTGCCATAAACCCTACAATTGTTGTTGTTGTTGTTGTTAGGTGCCCTCAAGTTGGTAATCGACTCATAGCAACCCTCTGTACAACAGGGGAAACACTATTGTCAGTGCTTCTCTGCTGTGCATAGGGTTTTCAATGGCAGATTGATTTTTGGGAGGGGGTTTCCAGGTCCTTCTCCCAAGCCTACAGCTTCTGGTGTTCCCAGGTGGTCTCCCATCCAGGTACTAACCAGGCCTGACCCTGCTTAGCTTCCGAGATCTGACGGGATCAGGTGCCACAGGGCTATGGCTGCAGGCCAAAGATGACTGGGGAAGAGTTGTCTCCTCAAAGTACAGTGAACCTTAATGATTTGTTGTTGTTGTTAGGTGCTGTCGAGTCAGTATCCGACTCATAGAGATCCTCACAGAGATTTCAACAGCTGACTGTTTCGGGATTGCCTTGGGAGTGGATTGCCATGTCCTTCTCCCATTTTGGCCGTGCTGGGAATTGAACTCGGGACCTCAGAGACTGCAGCACAGTGCTCTACTAACTGAACTATGAAATTTTTTTAAAATCAAAAATTTCAAAACCCAATCTAAAACTTATCTCCATGAATGCAACCTTAGTTAAATTCTTCATCATTTAAAATCATCCCATGAGATGATGGGATGTATGCTTGATGTAACTTTTGTAAAAAGTTTCTTCAGCTGAGCATGATAGAGCATGCCTTCAGTAAATCTTGTGCCACAGTTGTTG